>JAJOOR010007179.1:0-25783 GCA_036250505.1 Solanum acaule | reverse complement strand
ATTTCCTCCCCTTATAAACTTAAAAAGAATAGAATTTACTGCTGACTATGCAATATGCTTTCCTGTCTTATGCTTTTAGTCAATGAAGCTCACAGGCATCTATTTATCGTCTGAAATGGAATCTTACGAACTATAATGACAGGACATTGTCCACAGGATCTCAGTCATCAATATTCTTTGTAGCTCATGAGCAAATATAATCTAGGCTGCTGATCATTATGGCTATTTGTCTATGGTAGCTGATATATTGCTATTATCACTTGATACCTAGGTAAATAGCAAAGCAACACTCATGTTTTCAAGTGCTATCAGTGATGTAATGCGTGCAAATATTTTCTGGCCAGATTTGCCTTACACAACTGATGAACTTGGAAGTAAGATGCACAATTCTTTTTATTAGCATATTTTACTCAGGCTAATAATTTACTTCTTACTTCTAACTGGTTTTGTGGCATATTCAATCCTTGAAGGTTTTTGTGCTTTCCCTTTCTATCAGATGTCTACTTCCAAGTGAAGAATGACGAAGACGTTCTGAAAAATCCGACAACTGAAGAAAACGTTGTGGTATGGAACATTTAAACTAAGAAATTCAGTTAATTTTCATCGTTAGGTGTTTTTGTATTTTTTTAAACGATGTATTATTTTGCTTTTCTTTATTTTCTAGCAATTAATTTTGACATGGTATACTGCCACCACTGGGTCCTTTCAAATGATTCTGCTTCATTTGGGGATAAGTGGATAACTGTTTCCGGATCACGTAGGCATTTTCCTGTTTGATGATTCTGATTAAACTGTTGTTGAGTTTCCTTATTATGTCACGATCATTTTCCCCATTTTGATAAATACAGGAAACATGAACCATGACATAACAACTCATGGTCTTTAATAGGCATAATAGCCCAAATCTAATGCTTCACAAGTTTATCCATCAGAAGAGAGAAAATTATTTTTATTATGGTTGTATCTTGATTATGAATTTTATGACCATCTTCCTATGGAAAGATTCTTCTGTTGCATTGGTCTCTAAAGTGGAACTTTGCTTTTATCACTTTATTGTAAATCCAATTTATCTTTTAAAAGCTCTTTCTTTCTGAGAGATAAAATAGAAATGCTTAAGAAAATATGAGGAAGCTGTGTTACACCCAGATAGTAAAACCTACCATCAAGCCGCATAATTCTACTTTCCATAATTGTATGGAAACGCTCTAATGAAAAGTTAAATAAAAGGGATTCTCGGATGGCAACTTCCATAGATAAACTATAAGTAAAGTATTTGCTTTTCTCCGAAGGCTTACTTGATTTCCAATAAAATGCAGGAAGTAATTATTGGCCTAGATACGTCCGAAATGCAGAGTGAGATGGAGTCATCAGGTCAATCCCAACTTGATTACCATATAGATGAATTTGATGACGAGGATATCGATATTGATGATGAAGACGACATTGACGATGACGATGACGACGACGACGATGATGATGACGATGATGATGAAGCGGTATTACTGGTTTTAAATGGTTTACTTTTCAAATATAACTGCTATTCTGTCCGTCATTGCTGGTAAATATACTTGTTCGCAGGATTGGGTTTCTGTTCTTGACGATGAAGAAGATCAGAGTGGGGATCCTGACTTGGAGGATTGGGCTACATTAGAGACGATGCGATCTTCTCATCCGATACACTTTGCCCAACAAATTAGTGAGGTAATTGTCCTTGTGATAGATTTATGCAATGTAGTTAGAAGAGTGAGAACTATCAATTTGAGTTCCTATTCAGTAAAATCAGCAGATCATGTTATATTTAGTTTCCCAGATGTGTGGCATATAACCTTTTGTATCTGCCATGGACAATAGTAATCAAACATTTATTTTTGTGGTCTATATTTGCTGCTCAGGTTGTGACAGATGATCCTATAGATTTTATGGATCAGCCTCCAGCAGGTCTTATTATTCATGGCCTTCTAAGGCCAGCTTTCCTTGAAGATCACACCACCATTCCAAAGCAGATATCTGAGCATGAATCAAACGATGCTGGTATAGAACAAATGGAAAAAGTGGCAGAACATAAGCAAAATGGCAGTGTTCAAGTCAATGGCCACACACATGAAAGTGAATCTTCGCAAGATAACCCAAGTTGTCCAGAGGAATTGGAGAAGGATGAAACCCTTGGAAATGGAACTTCATTTTACAAGCTAGAGATGATTAAAATTCAGTTAATTTCTTCACATGGGCAGCAAGTAAGTTCTGTAGGTTCATCATTTATGAGGTTCAACCTTGAATTTGTTGATCAGCATTACAATACTTGCATTGCATGAATCTGCATCCGTTGGGTGCAATTTATTTGAATCATTTGTGTCATCCCAAAACTTATCTTCATTAAGTACAGAGAATTTTGGACTTGATAATCTCAGAGGGGTTACTGTGGGTGGCACGGGAAGCATATATAAGTGTGTGACACCTTATTTATTAAGTCGAAAAAGAAAAATATCACGAGAAAAGAGCATCCTATTATTCTGAACAAGTTGAGAAAAGGGTATTCTTTTCACTTGTATGCAGTTGTTACATGCAAAGATGAAAGTTTAAATCTAACTCCAGAAGCAGAACTGGAAGTGTTCTGTGTCACGATAGACTTTTGATGACATGGTGATGCGCTCTGAGATTGGCTACCAAGCTATTTCATGTGGTCAAGTTCCATGGGATGCTTTCTTTGTCAGTGCCGAATCAGCTAATATACATGAATACAGTGACTCATTAGTCATTATCATCCACATTATTTTTGTATTTCACATGTCTGCTCTATGTCATGCCTGCATCTTCAATTCTTCACACTAGAATGTTTTTGATGGTTAAGAAAAGCTTAACAAATTTTGCAATTGTGAGATTCCTGTGAATCTACCCTCAGTATTCATGTCATTGAATTTTATGTTTTCTAATGGTGTGCACAGATCTTAGTTGAGTTAGAAGATTTTTGTCAAGCTAGGCCTGATGCAATAGCAAATTCGGCTGCCAATATTATATCACGGCTTAAAGCTGTAGGAGAAAAAACCACGCAGGCTCTCAGATCTCTCTGTTGGAGATGCAAGGGAATTCAAGTGGAGGTATGACCAATCTCAATTCCCCTAGATTATGTTCTAGATAATTAGCTTTTGTTGTCTTCCCTTCTTTTCGAAGATTTGATGCTTTACAATCCATCAAATAGTTCGCATTTTTCATCAGTCAACAGCCAAATAAAATAGTAGAAAGCAAAAGCTGCAACTCTTTCTCCCCTTTCCCCAAACCTTTTCCTTCTAATGATGACTGCATGCTCCCAGTACCTACTGGATGCTATTGTTGTGAATAAAATACTCTCTTACACGTGTGCAGACATCATTTAACTTCTTGTTTCTGATGTTTTGTTGCTTATTTGTTTATTGTTATTTTTTGAATACAAGAACATACCCTTCTTGCACTGTGTTTGATGCATTAACACGGAACTGTAAGACTTGAACCACATCACTGTTTAGTGTGATGTCCCACCGAGTAATTCGTTTTATTTCTTTTTGTCTTGTATGACAGGAAGTGGTTCTGATAGGTGTAGACAGCCTTGGTTTTGACGTAAGAGTTTGCTCTGGAGCACAAATTCAGACACTGCGGTTTTCCTTTAAAAAGCGGGTATGATACTTATAGTACTTATGTTTTGTTTTTGAGATTCAAACTTCATTTTCCAGTGTCCCTGCATATTTGCTGCATTCAAACGAATTGCTGTCAATGTGGGTTACTATGTCTTTGACACGGATCTGACATTCAGACTTTGTGTTCATGTAAAACCACTTACAGGGTATCTGGAATTTTATTTTCTGAATCAGATGGATAAAAGTGCAACATGTTTCTACAGATTTCTCATACTTGCTATTTTAAACCCTATAGCTTTTCTGGTTTTTGAGTATCACTTTCTGCTACTTCCAAGTTCCAAGATCGTACTTCTTTTGTTTTCATCTGAGCAAGTAAAAAATTTCACCCCATGAAAACATAGCACATATTGATTCTTTAGTGCCATTGCTTTTGCTCAAAGTCTGTGGAAATAGTAATAGAATGTTCTATTTACAGGCAACCTCGGAGTACAGTGCCGAAAGACAATTAAACGATCTGCTGTATCCAAGGGTCCACCCTAAGTTACATCAAAAGAAAGAAACTCACCAAGCTGAATCATGAAAAAGAAAAAACTGTAGATTTTGTTATACTTCTGGCTCAAAATTGTATATAGACAGAATATATACTCTTTGATTCATCCCATTAGAATTATTTCTTCAGTAGAGTTCATAACTACTCGGTTCTCCCTTTACTACTGTTGTAACTTGTAACCTCAATTTGTTCTACTCAAGTTCAATTCAAATGCAATTTTGGTTAATACATTTTTAAAAAAATTCTTTGTTGTGCTAGATTCATGTGAAGCGTATGCCATTAGCAGTTAGAGGTAACATTTTCATATCACAAACTTCAATAAAAAGATGCCAAGGCTGTTTGATACCACATTAAACTGCATTTCCATCTTATTGAGACATAGAACAAGCACTACAGAGAAAATAAGCCTTTATCTTCTCTTATTATTGTTATGATTTGTATAACCACACAGAATATATGAGAACAGAACTAATAAACTAAAGTTAATGACTTTTCATGTAAGTCTCATATGCCAATTGGGCTGTGAGGAGATCAACAACAGCAGAACCAACTGATTTAAACACAGTAATTTCTTCAGCAGTTGTTCTCCCATTCTTTTCTCCCTTGATCAATTCCAACAAGTCCCCGACAATTTCATCCTTTGTAATTACCCCTCTCTCAAATGCACCCACAAGCTCCCCTGCCTCTACCAAAGCAGCTTCATTATCAACAAACACTTTCCCCCTCTGCAACGCTTCATCATCGCACTCCCTCATCGAATGCTTAAATGATCCAACCAAATCCAAATGCGCCCCTTCTTTAAGCTTCTTCCCTTTCACCAATGGTGTCTCCGAATTCGTAGCACAGCTCACAATATCTCCCAACCCCACAACCTCCTCAAGAGATGCATTACTCTCAAAACTCACCCCTTCAAACCCACCTTCACTTTGCAAATTCTCGATCACCCTTTTCGCCTTATCAGCAGTTCTATTCCACACTATCACTTTCTTCAAATTTGGCCTCACTGTCAGATGTGCCTTGATCAAATGCGGTGCTAAAGTACCTGCACCGATCATCAAAAGGGTCTCGGAATCTTGCCGTGATAAGAATTTTGAAGCTAAAGCCGAGGTGCAAGCAGTTCGATAGACGGTGAGTTCAGTGGCATCCATTGTGGATAAAGTTTGTCCGGTAATGGAATTGAAAAGAACATAACTGGCATGAACCCCAGGTAAATTTTGGGTTGAATTATTGGGATGGTAAGTGACTAGCTTGACTCCGATGTAAGGAAGTGAAGGGGAACGAGACCAAGAAGGCATGAGGAGGAGGGAAGTAGAAGGGCTTGTTTGGTGGGCATGGCGAAGTGGGGATTCAATGGTGGAAGTGAAGATGGGGAGGGAAGATTGGAGGTGGTCGACGAGGGATTTGTGGGTGAAAAGGGTATGGAGAGTGGCGGTGGAGATGAAGATTGGTGGTGTTGCCATGGTGGATTGGGGATTTTCTTCTTCTTCTATGGCGGAAAAAATGGAATTGGTGGACTTTGTAGGACAGGATTTGCAGGAGAAATGGGCAATTACACAAATGGCTTAGTTTGGGCCACTATTTATATTATATATACTTACTATAAGAAAAGACATCAGAAATTCCAGGAAAATTCTGCATACTGTAAATCACGCTAGACAAATCTAATGCGATAAACTCGATGAAGGAAGGATTAGGCGGGGGATATCCTCTGGCATCCTTTTGGAATACCACACCTACTGCACCAGCTTAATCGATTGTGAAAGGATTAGATAAGATTCAGTTTTTGGTCTCTCTTATGGCATACGAATGCTATACTTTTAACTTTACGAGAGATAATTTGATCCAATGGATGACCTATTCTAAGTCATTAGGGCTTAGGCCACGAAAATGATCTACTTCTTTCAACTTGGAGTTGGATTTCAAATTTGGAAAATATTACAGATCTGTTTTTCAATTTCATCTTCATAAATTCCAAACGGGCTGCTCTTTTCTTTTTTATAAAAAATTATAATTAAAGCACAGTTTTATCTTCAACTTCGATTTCACAAATTCTAAACAAAATAAAGGGAAAAAGGATAAATATACCTCCAAATTATGGTAAATGGTATGCAAATATTATCCGTCATACTTTTGGAACATTGGTGCCCCTGCCGTCTAAAAACTAGAGCATATAAGCCCTTCACTCTAATGGAAGACTAAATAGGAACACGCGACACAATCTTATTCGTCGATCTGATATTTAATAAATGTCAAGTCAGTGGATAAGATTATGACATGTGTATGTCCGTTAGTATAAAGGGTATATATGCTCTAATTTTTGGACGGCAAGGTCACCAATGTCTCAAAAGTATAACGGATGGTATCTACATACCATTTACGATAGTTCAAGATATATTTGTCATTTCCTTAAAATAAAAAATATTTGAAAAGTATGGCCAATGTCCTACTTGAAGTAGGATCTTGACTAAGAAAACAAAAGTAGGAACTTGACTTTATTGTAGTGGACTTGGGAAATTACATGGTAAGTATTTCAGCAAAATGACCCAAATCAAATGGTTCCCTATATTCAAAGATTGGACAATTTAATTTTTTAATTTTACAACCAAACTGGAAATGTTTAATTTCAATAGAAGGCTAATTATAGTCCATTTCTCATCTGATTTTCTTTTCATCATCGAAGTTCACAAAACAAAATTGATCTCAACTTCTTCCTATCTAGATGAGTAGGTAACACCTAGTACCAAAGGGGCGGATCTAGGGTATTGAATGTGGGTTTTTGGAAATTCAATAATTTTTGTGCAAATTCTATATTTATATTGATAAAGCTATTAAATATTTAAGAAATATTCCCTCCATTCATCTTATTTTCAGATTTTCAACAATACTTGTCTAGTTTATAAAATCAATAAATAATTTATCATTTTGTGTTTATTTTGTCCTTACCATTAAATACTATTATTCATTTTCAATGTTTAGAAGACTTGTATCTAATAAGGGTAAAATTACCTCTGTTATTTACGGCTTCTTACTTTCTGTTTCAAATCAATAATGGACAACTATTATTAAACAGATGAAGTATATTTATAATAAAAGGAATTATCATATTAATCCAAGCAAAACAATTGTTAAACAAAAGTAATAAATTTAACATCCTAACTTATTGCTTTTGGCTTAAAAGTTATTCTAAATTTTACCAAACAATCCAAAATAAAATAAAATAATAACAGCTGTTAAACCTATCCAAACGGATTCTTAATTATTTTATCAAGTTTGTTCCTGCAATTGTGGTCACTTTGATATCCACTTAGATCTCTTCCTTAATTAAACTATAGGAAATTAGTAAGTGTCATATGAGTCAACATGGTGTTCAGAGATCCTTAGATACCAATCATTCACAATAATCTTATTTAAATCAGATGCACTATCATTAAAATTCTTAATCTCTTTCACAACTTCGATTTGGTATCTTCTTATGAAATATGCCTCCCTAACTCATAATTTAATTGTAAGAAATTCATCAAACTAGTTTTTCTAAACAAAAAATTATTTGGCTTCCACTAAATATCCTAGAATATCAATTTGATTTCTTAAAAAAAAAAAAATACAATGAAAATTGACCTGAACTCATCCAAACAGATACTAATATCATTTTTCCACTAAAAACATTTTAAACTTTAATAAAAAATAATATGAATAGCTTTTTCTTTTTTTCTTTTTATGCTTTGATAGTGAAACTACGTATACTTTGCGGCATTATTAAATGACATAATACATAAATATGTTTTTTTAACTTAGCTTCAGTTGACATCTCTGTCCTCTAATTTTGTATGTGTATGAGTATATACTTAAACTTGTATAAAATTGAACAAATAGACACACATGTTGTATGTAGGATAATACACGTATGATGTCATGTAGGACACAAAATCGCCATGTATGACACCACATAAGACGAATGTGTTTATTTATTTAATCTTTTACAAGTTTAAATGTCTACATGTGCATATTCAAAATTAAGGATCATAATTGACCGTTGAAGTCAAGTTAAAGGTCACATTGATAATAGTAGCGGAACGATACTCCACTAGCTAGCAAGTAGCACCAGTATATGCCACACTAAACCATAAGCAAGTTTGGCAGGAATAAATGACATCGAATTTGATATTACTAACATGTTTGTTGTCATTATGAGTTGAATGTGCAATGCTTAGGAATTACTCTTCATATGCCGATGCTCAATTGTAGACTGATGCTCACCCTACAAATATTTCTGTTTTTCGATGTCTCAAGCAACCTCCTGGAAGTGGCTTTATTTAATTATGACATGTTTTTTTTAACATGCACTTGCCTTTTTTTGGAAATTTTTTATCATGATAGAGGCACAACCAACAAAAAGTGTGTGAGGCTCCATTCATTTTTTGACACATGGACAAGTGGGTCATTTATGTATTTTTCTACTTTAAAGCAAGAGCTTTCTACAACTAACAAGAGAGAGAAAATGTATTTACACATAAATTGAGTTGAACAAATATAAAAAATGCAAGAAAAACTATGTGTGTTTGCTACTTTTTTTTAATCATTATTAATATTATATTAATTTGTGGGATTATACCGGATATATTATTGTTGTTGCAGTTGTATGTTAGTTTGACAAATTTATTTTGATGTGATATTTTTTTTGTGTATTCATGTTGTGTTTTTTTTTAAAAAAAAAATCTTTCATAATTATTGTGATTTTAAAATATAGTCATTTTATTTTAATTGTACGATCTGAAATGTCGATTGTTACCTTATTTTTAAATTAGAACTTTTGAAGGAAAGTAAAGAAAAAGTTAATTATATTATTATTGTGGGGCTGAATACTTAAAACAAAGTATCACTACTCAAAGAAATAGTTTTTAAAAAGTATCGTTATCCTAATAACATTTTTTTAGTTCAATTTGTGTAAAATTTTAGTTGATGTAGAATGTACGATTTATCATCATTACAATTTGCTCATTAATTTTTTTAATAAAATAATGTTTAAAATATTCTCTCGAGTACATTTTGTTTATTGTAATTTTAAAAAAATATTGTATGATTATTGTTAAATTTGTGAAATAATAATTTATTTTAATTAAAGATGGCTAGATATAAAAAGAAAATCAAGATCTGAAAAACTAATTTTTTATTTCTTTTCAACATCAACGAGGATGTCAACTTTTTTCAAACATCAACGAAAACGATAATTTTTTATTAAAAAAAATACACATTTAGTTTGAACATCGAAATATGTAATTTTGATTTTTAATAAAATCAACAAGACCGTGATTTGATTTAAGAAACAACGTTACAAAGAAAACTCAAAAAAGTTATTTGATTAAATGAGCATTCAACAAGTATAAAATAAGGACCCTACAGTCATTTTTTATTATATTTTTATAATTATTCAGTGAATTGTATTATATCTGATAAGATATATATTAATTATAAATATTGTTTTACTTTTTGTTATTTTAGTTTAGGTTTAAAGTTTTACTTTTTAAAAACTATTTCTTTGAGTAGTGATACTTTGTTTTAAATGATCATCCCCACAATAATAATATAATTAACTATTTTTTACTTTCCTTCAAAAGTTCTAATTTAAAAATAAGGTAACAATCAACATTTCAGATCGTAACAATTAAATAAAATGACTACATTTTAAAATCATAATAATTATGAAAGATTTTTTTAAAAAAAAAACACAACATGAATACACAAAAAAATTATCATATCAAAATAAATTTGTCAAACTAACATACAACTACAACAACAATAATATATCTGGTATAATCCCACAAATTAATATACTATTAATAATGATTAAAAAAAAGTAGCAACACACATAATTTTTCTTGCATTTTTTATATTTTTTCAACTCAATTTATGTGTAAATATATTTGGGCAAATTACAAAAATCACATACTTTTAAGGCAAAATTACAATCTATCCCTTAAAAGTTTATAATTACCGAAATCCCTCAAATGGATACAATAATATAAGCGCTGATACATTAATGTGATGCGCGAGATACATTAATCGTTAAGTAAGATACATTACATTTTATACATGATACACTAATCTGATGCGCAAAAATGAGGGATTTTGGAGATTTGTAAAACTTATAGGGGATAATGGTAATAAGTAAACTAAAAGGTGCGATTTCTGTAATATTTCCAATATATTTTCTCTCTCTTGTTAGTTGTCGAAAGTTCTTGCTTTAAAGTAGAAAAGTACATAAATGGCCCATTTGTCCATGTGTCAAAAAATAAATGGAGCCTCACACACCTTTTGTTGGTTGGGCCTCTACCATGATAAAAAAATTCCTTTTTGTGTACTGCTGCATTAATTTTATACTCCATTGACAAGAGAAAGTTGTTCAGATGGTAAGTACCTTTCGCTTCCAACCTTAAGGTTGTAAGTTCAAGTTATCAAGGGAGCAAAGGTGGGAGCTTCTGGAGGAAGTAATTAGTATTTGAATCAAGAATCTATGTTTCTCGTCTCACTTCCAACCTTAAAGTTGTGAATTTGAGTTATCAAGGGAGCAAAGGTGAGAGCTTCTGGAGAAAGTAGTTAGTATTTGAATCAAGAATCTATGTTTCGCGTCTCACTTCCAACCTTAAAGTTGTGAGTTTGAGTTATAAAGGGAGCAAAGGTGGGAGCTTCTGGAGGAAGTAGTTAGTACGTATTTGAATCAAGAATCTATGTTTCGCGTCTCACTTCCAACTTTAAAGGAGTTCGAGTTATCAAGGGAGCAAAGGTGGGAGCTGTTGGAGGAAGTAGTTAGTATTTGAATCAAGAATCTATGTTTCACGTTCCTTTTTTACACGCTTATTAGAAAAAGAGAAAAGTATTGAAAATATTCTTGAACTTGACGAGAATTACTAGTTTCGTCCTCAAACTATTGATAGCTCTAAAAGCATTTTTTTTTTTACTTGATCAATTAAATTTAAATACACATGACATAGCAAGTGGTGTGAAATTATTGTGAGAGTGTAGTGCTCTTAATAAAAAGACGAGATAAGTACTGAAAATTCCCATGAACTTGACAAGAATTACTAGTTTCGTTCCCGAACTATTGACAGTTTTAAATTACTGTTGAACTATAGGAAAAATCTAAAAACGCTTTTCATCCACCTATTTGCTAAAAATATTCCACCACTCACCTTTTTCACTCATTTTTATACCCTTGAAACAAATTACAATCGTATTTTTATTTGGAAAAATCACTCCACATACACATTTAAGATATAATATTACGGGCTTTAAATCTACTTTTAAAAAATTCGCCTGTAACAGTTTAATTACAGGTTATAACATATCACTATTTATTTATAAATCAATTAAATTTTACTTTATTAAATAATTAATATTTTATATTATTATTAGATTATTTAAATAAAGAATACATCATGATTATCTCTTACACAATTATAGGGATTTACATTGATTTCTATTACTTTTTTACAATTACACGCCGAATTTACATTGATTCATCTTCCTTTTTTACATTGTCATTATCTCTTACACCATTTCAACGATAACATTAATAATAGATAATCAATTGTCATTATCTCTTATACCATTTTAGAGATTTTTTTTCCAGTCTTCACACGGCAGGCCCCCACCCACACCCCCACCTTTCTCTTTTACCCATACACAAACCCCACACCCCCACCCCCACGTTTGTCTTTTACAGAGAACTATTTTTTTCCTTCTCACCATATTCAACGTTCGTTTTCTTCATTCAAAAAGAAAATCAGCAAACTCTTCCACATGTATATGATTCAATGATGGGAGGAGATCCACACACAAACAATGTGGAGAAAGAAGCTAATAAACTTGCCACATTCTGATTCGGATTCGAATTCGTAAGTAAGATAAAAAAGAAAAAAACAACAAATGTCGAAATTGGTAAGTCTTCAAAACCATCAAGAAGAAGAGCAACAACGAAGGAGGACTCAGAAATCTCAATATCCAAAAAAGGCAAAAAAAAAAATGGTTAGGGTAAGTATTATATTTAATTTATTTTCAAATTAGTGGTTTTTTTTGTAAAAAATATTATATTATGCATATTGTTGGTACGAAACTTGTACGAAAAGTGAATAATATTGATATGAATCTGACTTTAATATATGATTTATGAATATGGCATGAAATGTGATTTAATATTGGTATGCAACTGGTATGAAATGTGTTTTGACATTGATATGAAATTCATTTGATATCAGTAGCCCAATTAGGTGATTTTAGTGCAGTTTGTTAAATTAATCTTTTTTGTATGAATTATGACTAATATTGCTATGAAATTGGTTTTTTTTCTAACGGGGAAGGTTTATTTTTCAATTTCTCCACTAATGTATTTCAATTTTTAACATTGATATGAAATTGGTATAAATTGATATTAAATATTGTTTTGAAAATTATTTTAATTGTAGTTGGATAAATTTATGAAAGTAGTTTGTTAAATGCCACAGTGCACATGAATCTAGTATGATGTTTCAATAATATTGGTGTGAATTTTTTTTCAAATCTGGTATGATGTATTACTAAAATTTACGTATATGAATGTGGAATGAAACATGAATAATATGTGGAATGAAAAATTAACTCAATTTATTTCTTAAAATTATTTTTCTTTCAATTGTGGTTTGTACACATGTCTATTTACTGAATACATCAGTAATAGAGTTTTTTATATGCATTCTGTTGATATCGATGCAAAGTACCATCGTCAAAGGTATGCCATAATCATATGACATTATGGAAAAACAAAGAACGATGATGGGATGATCAGTGAGAGTGAAGTAACTTGAACTGTTGCTAGCAAATTTGGTGGACCTCGCATAGCAAAAGAACATGCTCCGGATACCAGCAATTATCCTACACCAAGACCACAGAGATCTAATTTGAGATAGTTGATTGCAGCTTAGACTTTTTAGAATTACAAGCTTTTTTAAACTTTTGTACGATATTTTTGTGTTTGATACAGTTTAAGTATTTGATGATATATAATATCCACTGTTTTCTTCCAGTCAGATACCAACTTCATATGAATTACAGATTGGGAATTATAATTTTAGGATACTAGTTATATACAGACTGCATACCAATTGGATACCCCATTAGAAAGATAAATTACACATTGAATATAATAATTTTTGGGATAACAGTTAAATACAAACTGCATACCAATTGAATTCAACATATAGAGTTCATGAACTAACATAGTCTTATTAACTGAAACAAATGAACACCAATTTAGAGTTCATAACTAACTTTGTCTTATAATTGGTATCCAAACTATATACTTTTGGCATCAAATTCATACATGATTGATTTTTTTTACTTCATATTCTAACACAAAAAATAAAAAAATAAAAAATGAATGAAGTTGGTATCTAACCTGTATAAATACCTTGAAGAAATGATTATGCCAATGTAAAATAGTGATCATTGTATTTTGTAACAACCTCAATTACATCTTGTTTTATATTATCAATGAAGTTGGTATACAATCTGTAAAAATACTGGAAGAAATGAATCTGACAATTTAAAACAACGATTATTAAATTTTGCACCAACATCAATTACATCTTGTTTTATTTTGTTTAGAGTAGGACACCAGTTGGATACAAAATTAATACTCATGCTAAAACATTGAATAATATCAATGGCTATTCAATTGCATACCAAATGGATACCAAATGCATACCATAATTACCTTATATAATGTTCACTAATATGAACAATACCTTATATATTAAACTAGCATGAATTTGATTTTCCGCAGTATGCAATTGGTATGATTATTGAATGAATCTTGTATAAAATATGAACAATATATTAAACACTTAGCTGAAATGCATTTGATATCAATTCTATATATATTTAATATGCATTGTCAATAATTATTATTGGAAAACAATGAATACATTATCACAACCAAAACAAAACATGACTCTAAAAGACAAAATAAAATTAAAATGTTGTATAGTTTAGACAAATAGACTATCATTGTTTTGGCGCAGGATAATTTGAACTTGTCTTCCTGTTGTGACCCACTTGACGATGTCATTGTTTTGGTGCAGGATATTTTCCTGTTTCATTACGAAATCACAGTCAGTTTTACATAACACAAAAGTAAAAAAACATGTGTTGTATTTATATTCAAATTTCATACAAACCTAATACAAATTTCATACAAATCATCATATTTCTTACTCATATTTTTTACACAATAGTGAATAATTATTCATACCAATATCATTCCAAATACACTACCAAATTCATTTCAACCTACATATTTTATTTATATTTTTAGGAAAAAAAAATAGTATCCTATATTATAATTTTAAACTGCATACCGAATCCATCTCATTATTATTATCAAATTGACTAAAAAAATACCAATTTCATAACAATGTTACAACACATTTCATATATTTTTTTGTCACAAATTTCACAACTTTACAACGCTAATACCATTAATATTCAATACACTTATACTCAAATCATTCAGATATTAATCCAATATCACACAAATCCATGGTATAAACAGTATACAAAATAACCAAAAAAATAAATAACAAACACAATCATACCAACATTAACTCCAGTTTCACAAAAATAATTACGTATTATGAACAAAATAATGTTCATACAAAAAACATCACAACTTAAATCTAGTATACATAAACAAAATTAAAAAATGTCATTTACAGTTTTATTGTCCTTTTTTTTTACGTTTCAATAATATACAAATACAAACAATAAATCGTAAAGAATACTAACCAGATTGATGCCATCTGCCACCATGTTTAATTAATATAGATAAGAAGTCGTCCATTACAACAACATAAAGATTATTCAACCAAAAATTTTTGGATCTACTCGTGAGTGACGCCAAATTTTGAAGAAAAAATTTGAAGAGAGAAACATTTGAACAAAATGAATAAAATATGATTTTTTAATTAATGTTAACAAATTTGAGTGAAATAAGGAAAATAAATATTCCTAATTTGTTTGAATCTCCTAAATTTATGCCCATTAACAATTATCATCAATGAATTCAAAATTAATTAATACACCTTTATCCGTTTTTTATCTTCTTCTTTTTTTCAAATTCAATTTTTTATCCTTTTTTATCATTTTATTTTTTTCAAAACTGATTTTTTACAATTACTTAAAAAAAACTTTTTTTTTATAATAAAATGTTACAAGCTGAAATTTTTTATTGTTACAATTTTTAAGTTTTATTCTACTTCTATAACTTGAAAATATTAGTTTAATAAATGTCATTTGTAAGATTTTCACTTTTTATTTTAATTTTAAAAGTATTATTTAGTACTTGTCAGATTCTTATAGAGTGAACTAAAAACTTCAAACCCGTTTGGCCATAGATTTTTCAACTAATATTTGGGCGAAAATTTAGCAAATAGTGTTTGTCCATACAATTTGTTATTATTTGGCAAATATCCCAAATTCCCAAATACTAGTTTTTTTTTAGTATTTGAGCCAAATCTCATTATTTGGGATCTTTTAAAAATTGAAATTTTACACCAAACTTTTATCTTTTACTAAAACTCCCTCTATAGTTGTTGTTTGCGTTGTATTACATAATTTTTTATGTGAACACCAAAGTAACAACAACAACAAGAACATACCCAGTGTAATCCCACTAGGTGGGGTCTGGGGAGGGTAGAGTGTACGCAGACCTTACCACTACCTCGTGGAGGTAGAGAGGCTGTTTCCGGAAGACCCTCAACTCAATTACATCAAATCCAAGTAAAAGAAAAGAAATATATAAAACATAACATCCAATAAGGAAAAAAGTGTATAATCAACAAAGGAGACAATAACATCAAGAAAATAATGTGAGAAGTGAAACGCAGTAAACAACATAAGGCTATAGGTAACACAGACAAGAACTACAAGCGCAATGCTAGGCCTACTACAAATGCTAACAACCCGTACCCTCGCAAGGAAAGACAACACGCTAACTCAACTAACCTTCAACCTTAATACGCGACCTCTACTCCTTCCTATCTAGAGTCATGTCCTCCGTAATGCGAAGCTGAGCCAAGTCCTGTCTAATCACCTCTCCCCAATACTTCTTAGGCCTACTTCTATCCCTCCGCGTACCTCTACAACCAGCCCCTCGCACCTCCTCACTGGGGCGTCAGCGCTCCATCTCTTCACATGTCCAAATAATCTCAGTCTCGCTTCCCTCCATTTGTCCACCACAGAGGCCACTCCCATCTTCTCCCGGATAACCTCATTCCTAATTTTATCGCTCCTAGTGTGCCCACACATCCATCTCAGCATCCTCATCTCCGCAACATGCATTTTTTAAACATGTGAGTTCTTGACTGGCTAACACTCAACTCCATACAACAAGGCCAGTCTAACTACCACTCTGTAGAACTTACCTTTGAGTTTAGGTGGAATTTTCTTATCACACAAGACTCCAGAGGCAAGCCTCCATTTCATCCAAGCAACCCCAATGCGATGTGTGACATCATCGTCGATGTCACCACTTTCTTGGATTACAGACCCAAGATACTTAAAACTTTCTTTCGTAGGAATGATCTGTGTGGAAAGTCTTACTTCCACATTTACCTCATCCAACACATCACTGAATTTGCACTTCAAATATTCTATTTTGGTCCTACTCAACCTGAACCCTTTGGACTCCAGTGTTTGTCTCCACACCTCCAACATCGCATTAACTCTGTCCCGCGTCTCATCAATCAGTACTATGTCATCCGCAAATAACATACACCATGGGACCTTCTCCTGAATGGACCGCATCAACTCATCCATCACCAAAGCAAATAAAAAAGGGCTAAGGACTGATCCTTGGTGCAGCCCCATCTCAATTGGGAAATGTTCCGAGTCTCCTCCAACCGTTCTAACCCGAGTCTTGGCTCCACCGTACATGTCCTTTATCGCCCTAATATAAATCATTGGAACACCTTTAGCCTCCAAGCACCTCCAGAGGACATTCCTCGGTACTTTGTCATAGGCCTTTTCAAGGTCAATGAACACTATATGTAGGTCTCTCTTCCTTTCTCTATATTTTTCTACCAGTTTTCGCATAAGATGGATGGCTTCGGTAGTCGATCGTCCCGGCATAAATCCAAACTGATTCTCAGAGATGGACACCCCTCTTCTCACCCTCATCTACACCACTCTCTCCAAAATCTTCATAGTATGGCTTAGCAATTTGATACCCCTGTAGTTGTTACAGTTTTGGATATCACCCTTGTTTTTATACAACGGAACCATTGTAATCCACCTCCATTCATCGGGCATCTTTGATGTCTTAAGAATAACATTAAACAACCCAGTTAACCACTCTATGCCTGCCTTGTCCGTGCTCTTCTAAAATTCCACCAGGATCTTATCGGGTCCAGTCGCTTTTCCCCTGCTTATCCTACTAATAGCCTGTATAACCTCCTCGATCCTAAAACACCTACAGTACCCAAAATCTCGAAGTCTTTCAGAGTGTGCCAAATCACTCAACACATTATCTCCTTCCCCTTCTTCATTTAAAAGTTTGTGGAAGTATCTTCGCCATCAAGCAAATATGGCGGTCTCTTCCACCAATACTTTGCCTTCCTCATCCTTGATACACTTCACTTGGTCCAAGTCGCGAGCCTTTCTTTCTCTTGCTTTTGCGAGCCTATACAATTTCTTATCCCCACCTTTGTCCCCCAGCTCGACATACAAGCGTTCGAAAGCTGTCGTCTTAGCCTTCGTAACTGCTAACTTAGCTTCTGTCTTTGTCGTCTTATAGACTTTTTTAAGCATCCGCTTTTGTTCCTTGTCTACGCACTCCACCAACTTAGTGTATGCAGCCTTCTTCACTTCCACTTTGCCTTGGACTTCCCCATTCCACCACCAATCTCCTTTACGGCCTCTAAAGTTACCCATTGATACCCCTAACGCCTTTGAAGCAACTTCCCTAATGCAACTGGCTGCTTTATTCCACATGATGTCCGCATCCCCGCTACCACTCCAAGCCCCCATCCCAATCAATTTCTCACCCATCTCCCGAGAAAGGGCAGGGGTCAAGCCACCCTATTTAATCCTCGGTCGATCAGATACAATCTTCTTCCTCCTATCCCTCTTAATTTCCAGGTCCATCACCAAAAGCTTGTGTTGGGTAGTAAGATTTTCACTTGGGATGACCTTACAGTCCTTAAAGAGACCTCTATCACCCTTCCTAAGGAGTAAGTAATCTATTTGAGTCTTAGCTACCAAGCTTCGAAAAGTAACCAAGTGGTTCTCCTTCTTCGGAAAGCATGAGTTAGCAATCACCAACTCAAAAGCTTTTCCACCTCCATTTCTCTCCCCAAAACCAAAGCCTCCATGAACATCATCAAAGCCACTAGACGTTACCCCGATATGGCCATTAAAATCTCCACCAATGACAATTTTCTCGGTTTTTTTCGGTATACCTCTAACTACCTCATCCAAATCCTTATAAAAGAGCTTTTTGGCCTCCTCGGCCAATCCCAGTTGAGGTGCATAAGCACTAATAACACTCAAAGTACATCCTCCAATGACTAGCTTAATCGTCATCAACTTATCATTAATCCTCCTAACCTCCACCACTTGCTTTCTCAAATCCCCGTCTACTAAAATACCCACTCCATTTCTATCCCTAGAGCCTCCTGAGTACCACAACTTAAACACGTCGACATCCCGAGCCTTGGAGCCTACCCATCTAGTCTCTTGGACACAAGCTATATTTATCTTTCTCTTCTTGAGAATTTTCACTAGCTCTATGGACTTCCCCGTCAACGAACCTATGTTCCATGATCCTACCCTCAATTTATGTGAACCCATAACCCACTTACCACTATTTTCCCTTGACCTCGGCCTCAACCTAAGACATGACTCACTACCACCATCAGCTACCAAATCCACTAGAAAGATATTGAATCTAATGCAAGATCTACACAGGAATACACTTAAAAATACTGCAACAGGTGTATAATCTAAAAGACAAGATGGCAACAACTATACTATAGGATCAAGTACAATGTATACTCTAAAGACGATAGCAACAACTATACTATAGACTGAAGAACATCCGAACTATAATAGAAAACAAGGAAGTACTGATCCAGAATATAAAATCTGCAAGAAAGGGCCCAGAAATAGCTTTAGAGCAAAAAAGATAAAGAGACAGGATAGATAGAACCTGGTCGGTGAAGATGGAGGGCTTCAATGTACTTTGGGCAATTTTCTGGCTAGATTTGGGTGGTCTCCGGCGACAAACAATAGCACTACCGTCTCTCTTCTGGGCTGGTTGCCGGAGAAGATAGAGGAGTTCGCCGGAGAAGCTGAAAAACACTATTGCCTTCACCGGAGTTGGCTGCTCGCCGCTTGCTGGTCAGAGCAGCTGGAGCTGCTGTTTGTTGTTGTCGTCCTCACTGGAGCGTAAGAGAAGAGAGAAATAGGCTCGCTGGTTGGAGGTGGTCCTCGCGCTGCTTCTGGCCGGTGCGACGTTCGCTTGCTGGCGAGAATACCAGATCAGAGGCAGCGCCCGGTTGCCGACTGATTTTCACGGCTGCTCACTGGCCGGCGTCGTTCGCTGCTTCGCCTGCTGGTCGCCGACGGGAGACGAGCACGAGAGAGAGTAGATCTGAACGGATCCTTCACTAGAGAAAGAGAAGAGAGAGGAGAGAGTAGTGATGAAATATTTAGTGAATATGAAAGTGACGATATGGTTGTTGATGAAAATGATGAACAATCGGCCCAGGATAACAAAGTCATGTGCTTTGTCTACTTTACGATGTATGGAATGATGCTTGTTGCACTCACTCCAAACTACCACATTGCTCCAGTGTCATGGACACTACTTGTTATTTGTTACAACGAAGATCCAACTGACTTGTAATACAAACTTATGGTTAGTTTTGATAGTTTTTAAAACTTATGGATATAAATCATATTTTTTCTAAAAAAGTGAAATATGTTTCCCAAATATTATGGCCAAACACATGGTGAAATTTCACCCAAATAATGTTTGCCAAAAATATTTGAAAATCTATGGTCAAACACTAGCTTCAACTCATCAGACTTTTTTTTCTATAATTTTTTCACTTAAAATAATATACCCGCACTATAACCATTAATTTTTTTAAAAAAATAATCATGTAATCACAATTCTTATAATAAATATGTATAATGATTAATAGAAATAGTTGGAGAATATTTAAGAAATAATTATATATTAAATTAAAGAATTTTAGAAAAAATAACTATTTCTTGACTGAGACTTAAGACGGTAATTGTATCAATTGTTGCACTTGACTTGTATATTTACACCAAAGTAAACAATTTAACTATAAGTTATATTCATTAAGCATGTCTTTGACGTCTTTAAAAATGAATTTTGGGATCGGTATAGTGATTCGGATCACATTTTATAAGAAAAAATTCTAACAAAGGACGAAGGTAGGTTGTAAGAAAAAATTCTAACGAAGGTAGGTTATAAGGAACAAATTCAATGGATGTGGATTTTTTATTGGAAACTAAGCAAATACCTCATAAAAGTAAAATAATTACAACCATATGTTGTTTATATTCATACTCCACTAAATAATTACATTATATACCCTTAATTAATTTATCTTAACTAATACTAAATTAGTATCATATACTATATTGGTATTGTTTGCAACAAATTTTAAAGTGACAGAAAATAAATGGCAATCACAATAAAATAAGAAGAAACATAACTTTATTGATAAATATGCGGGTACAATTTTGTTCCTCCCTTGATTCTACTCTCCTAAGATTTATCCATGATTCGAGGGCCGTTAGTGGCGTATTTCTTGAACTAAGATGATTTAGATTTGACCTCTATAAGAGTATTCCATGACTTTTGTGGAATATTCGAGATCCTGATCTTTAAAAATACCCAAGAATTTATGGGATATTTTGAGATGTCTTTTAAGGGAATTTAGTACCCTTTATATAGGCATAAACTAGGGTTTAGGGTTGAGTAGCCTCCAAGAATTCTAATTGAAACTGAACACATCTTCTAGAGTCCCAATTCAAATTGAACACGTCTTGTAGAGTCCGCAAAATTTCAATGTCTACAAATACCCCCTGCTTCAAGGCTTGTCGGAGTGTAGACTCGATGAAACTCAAAGATGAGGCTTGAAGTACTCATTCTTCTACCTTTGCAGCTTCAAATTTTCAGATTTGATTTAAGAGAGAAGAGATGAAGGGCAGATTTGGTCCCACTGGGCGTGCCAGAATTTGTAGACAATAAAATTCATGTCGAGAAAAACAATAATTAAGAACGGAAAAATATCGCAACAATCGTTTTATTGATCTCAAAGTGCGAGTGTTACAATCTCTATGATTCCTTTGAATTCGCCTTTTCGGATATAATTCAAGGGCTCTTGAGCTTGATCTTGAATTTATCTTAAACTTGAACTTGAACTTGATCTTGATCTTGATCTTGATCTTTGAACTTGAACTTTATCTTGATCTTGATCTTGAACTTGAACTTTATCTTGATCTTGACTTCTAGTTAATTTCAAGGGCTTCGAGCTTGATCTTGAATCTGGTAGTCTTGATCTTGATCGTTATTGAACTTGAACTTTATCTTGACTTCTAGTTGAATCCAAGGGGTTCGAGCTTGATCTTGAATCTAGCAGTCTTGATCTTGATCATTCTTGAACTTGAACTTTATCTTGATCTTGTCTTCTCGTTGAATTCAAGGGCTTCGAGCTTGATCTTGAATCCGGCAGTCTTAATCTTGATCGTTCTTGAACTTGAACTTTATCTTGATCTTGACTTCAAGTTGAATCCAAGGGCTTCGAGCTTGATCTTGAATTCGGCGGTATTGATCTTGATCGTTCTTGAACTTGAACTTTATCTTGATCTTGACTTCAAGTTGAATACAAGGGGTTCGAGCTTTATCTTGAATCTGGCGATCTTGATCTTGATCGTTCTTGAAACTTGAACGCTTCAATTCTTAATCTTGAATTCTTGAACTCTTGAGTTCTTGAATTCTTAAAGTTGTAGCTTATAGAGAAATTTGTGGCTTTTAATCCACGAGCTTTCTCTAGCTTCTTGTTAGAATTCTTGGTTCTCTTTTCTGAACTATGAGGACCCCTATTTATAGTTTTAAAATAGAGGAGTTGTGATTGGAACAGGATTCCCTTCGGCCAATCAAATTTAAGTAGCATGGCATATGGGCTTTATGGAGCGGACTTTAATTATATATATATTTATTTAATTTAAATAATTAACTCAATTATATTAATCCATAATATTTATTTGGACTAATATCTTCATGAATTTGAATCATATAATAAATTTATATTTAATAAATTTTAAATGTCTACAAATGCCCTTTCTTCAAGTCTTGTCGAGATATTTTATCTTTCAAAGACTAGGCTTGAGGAATTTGAAGACTTGAACTTGATCTTGAAGGATTTGAAGACTTCAACATGCAGGCTTTAAAAAATTTGAAGACTTCAACCTGCAGGCTTAATTGCAAACTTGAAGAATTTGAAAACTTCAACTTGTAGACTTGAAGAATTTGAAGACTTCAACTTGCAGACTTGGAGAATTTGAAGAATTCAACTTGCAGGCTTGAAGAATTTAAAGGCTTAAACTTGCAGACTTTGTTCTTGCAGACTTGAAGAATTTGCAAACTTCAATTTGCAGACTTGACAAATTTGAAGACTTTGACTTGTAGAGTTGGAAGATTTGAATACTTCAACTTGTATACTTGGAGAATTTGAAGACTTCAACTTGAAAATTTAATTGATTTGAGACTAACTTGCAAATTTGAAGAATTTAAAGACTTTCAACTTGTAGACTTGAAGAATTTGAAGACTTTCAACTTGCAGACTTAAAGAATTTGAAGACCTCAACTTGCAAACTTGAAGAGTTCGAAGACTTCAACTTGCAAACTTGATTGATTTGAAGACCTCAACTTCTAGACTTGGAGATTTATTTATTATTTAGTTTTGAAGACTTCAACTTGCAGACTTGAAGAATTTGAAGTAAACTTGATTTATTTGAAGACCTCAACTTCTAATTGAAACTGAACACATCTTCTAGAGTCCCAATTCGAATTGAACACGTCTTGTAGAGTCCGCAAAATTTCAATGTCTACAAATTCTCGCTGCTTCAAGGCTTGTCGGAGTGTAGACTCGATGAAACTCAAAGACAAGGCTTGAAGTACTTATTCTTCCACATTTGCAGCTTCAGATTTTCAGATTTGATTTAAGAGAGAAGAGATGAAGGGCAGATTTGGTCTCACTGGGCGTGCCAATTTGTTTGCAACAAATTTTAAAGTGACAAAATATAAATGGCAATCATAATAAAATAATTAGAAACATAACTTTATTGATAAATATGCGTGTACAATTCTGTTCCACCCTTGATTCTACTCTCCTAAGATTTATTCATGATTCGAGGGCCATTTTAGTGGCGTATTTCTCGAACTAGGATGATTTAGATTTGACTTCTATATGAGTATTCCATGACTTTTGTGGAATATTCGAGATCCTGATCTTTAAAAGTACCTAAGAGTTTATGGGATATTTTGAGATGTCTTTTAAGGGAATTTAGTACCCTTTATATAGGCAAAAACTAGGGTTTAGGGTTGAGTAGCCTCCAAGAATTCTAATTGAAACTTAACACATCTTCTAGAGTCTCAATTTGAATTGAACACGTCTTGTAGAGTCCACAAAATTTCAATGTCTACAGGTATCATTAATGCTGATACTTTTGCTTAGTTGATACTATATATATATATATATATATATATATAATATTTATATATTGTGATATGCTTAAGGTACTTAGGTTTACGATTTTCAATCTTTCGCAGTTCATCTAGTTCATTCATCTTGTTCAGGGTTTTTTCCCATTTCATTTTGTTCTGTTGTTGTTGTTTCTTCTAGAATCTCTGTTCTAGGTTGTTCTATTTCTTCTTCAATTTTTTGTTTTTTCAAAAATTCTTGAATGAGTTTCTCATCAAGGCTTTCTTTTTTATACGAACCTTTGTTAGTAATTTTTTCAGCTAAAAGTCCTTTTATGTATTTTTGGCTAACTTTTTTGTCAAATTTTTCTGTTTTTTCTATTATATTAGTAATCCTTCCAGGAATATTTTCCTTAAGGGATACTATTTCTATTTCTATTAGCTTTAACCTTAAAGCTATTTGTTTATGGCTTTCTGTTAAGTCATTTAGTAGATCTATAACTTCTTTTATACTCATTATTCAGAGAAATAATAATCAGAAGTATCCATATAACATATAATCTCTTCATAATCAAAGAGTATATATTCCATTGGAAATTCCCTTTCGAGATCTTCATGAGCTATTCTTTGTTCAAGAACTATTTGCTCTAAGACTAGTTCTTTTATTCACATATATTATCCAAAATACTGTATTTCACTAAAAAGATGCAGATTTTAATGATGCATTAAGTTTGCATTTTCAGGTCAAAAGAAACAATCTATTCAAACCTGGTAATCATATCATGAACATATATTACCAAACATTATACACAGTAACAAACTCCAATTATGGGAATGTATATAAAAATAAAGAAATGATAGAAATTGATCAAGAATGTGCAGGAATAGCAAGAATTGTTGAAGCAGAAATTTAGCAAGCACACATTCCAGATGAATATAGGTATAAGGGGTCCTCCTGTATCTCATTTGTTCATTAGAACTTTTAATTTTTGATCTGATAGATCAAAGTCTTCCATTGCATAAACTAGTTCATCTAGTTCATTCATTTTGTTCAGGGTTTTTTCCCATTTCATTTTGTTCTGCTGTTGTTGTTTCTTCTAGAATCTCTGTTCTAGGTTGTTCTATTTCTTCTTCAATTTTTTGTTTTTTCAAAAGTTCTTGAATGAGTTTCTCATCAAGGCTTCCTTTTTTATACAAACTTTTGTTAGTAATTTTTTCAGCTAAAAGTCCTTTTATGTATTTTTGGCTAACTTTTTTGTCAAATTTTTCTGTTTTTTCTATTATATTAGTAATCCTTCCAGGAATATTTTCCTTAAGGGATACTATTTCTATTTCTATTAGCTTTAACCTTAAAGCTATTTGTTTATGACTTTCTGTTAAGTCATTTAGTAGATCTATAACTTCTTTTATGCTCATTATTCAGAAAAATAATAATCAGAAGTATCGATATAACATATAATCTCTTCACAATCAAAGAGTATATATTCCATTGGAAATTCTCTTTCGAGATCTTCATGAGCTATTCTTTGTTCAAGAACTATTTGCTCTAAGACTAGTTCTTTTATTCACATATTATCCAAAATACTGTATTATATATATTTACTAATGAGTAATTTCTGAATAAGAAATATTAATGATACCACAACAATATACATATACTCTTATAGTATCATTGACTAATGAGTTATTATGAACAAGAAACCTTAATGATACCACAACAAATACATATACTCTTATTGTATCATTGATTAATGAGTAATTTCTGAATAATAAACCTTAATGATACCAATACAACATATATATACTGATTTAATATCAATTAAGCGAAATTATCAGTCTTAATGATACTAATAC
>JAJOOR010007178.1:0-34763 GCA_036250505.1 Solanum acaule | reverse complement strand
TGGAGCCCTTATTTACGAGGGCTCTTGGACAATTCCTCCTGTTTTTAAATGGATTCAAGAGGTGAGTATCTTTTGATACTTGCTTGAATGTTCTTCCCTTAATTACTTGCACATGAGATACTAATCGCGTACACTTCTATTGCATGTTTTTTTTTTCTTTAATGTTTGTGATATGGTCATTGAAATGTAGGCTGGAAGAATAGAAGATGCTGAGATGATGCGAACTTTCAATATGGGTGTCGGTATGGTCCTTGTAGTAAGTCCAGAAGCAGCTGGTCGGATACTTATGGAAGTAGAGAAGACAAGCATTGCATACCGGATTGGTGAGGTTGTAAAGGGTGACGGAGTAAGCTATCGCTGAAAGCTACGCAGGTGGTCATCGGAGGATAGACATGACGTGATGAGAGTTTTTTTCTCCTACCTTCGATTAAGAGTTTGAAATTTAGGAGCCTCTCTTATCGATCGTGTTTATGGATCTCTGTGTTCGTCTAACAACCAATGCATAGACTCTTAAAGATGTGTTGTGTTATGTGTATTAGTGTGTCATTAGTTACGTCTGTTAGCCATGAGGAGGATGTAGACAACTTCAACAAATTTTGAAATAGTTTTGCATGGAGTTTAGCAAATCATTTCCGCTATATTCCATTGTTATCAAAAGTGTCTTCAGATAAGTGCTTCTTACACCAACTCTATTCTATTTTCTCCATTGCAGGACAGCCAAAATGGTTGAGATTATACCACGAATAATAAGTCATAGATATTTGTGTTACTATATATTATTTGATTAAGGCTAAATTTGACATTTAAAAGTTAAATTGTTACTCCCTCTAGTTCATATCAAGTGAATTATTAGGGTTTGAAATACCCTTTAAGATTGAAGGACATAATTTAAAATTACTTTACATTATTTCACTTTTGATTGATTTCAAACTATTCTACTAAAAAATTGTAAAGTAGTTGTTGTAAATATGAAAAAATGTCCCAATAATTTTCTGGAAATTTGAAAAAAAATTCTTATGTTGAACTACTAACTCTTAATAATTAACTTAATATGGATGAAAGGGGATATAAATACAGAGATATTTCATTTTTTTGGGATTGATTAAAAGAAAAAATGAGTCGTATAAATTGAGGATAGAGGGAATATATTGACCCTTTCTCGAGGTAATGATAAAGTCTGTACATTTTATTTTTACCCTCTTCAAACCCACTTATTGTATATTACTTGGTATGTTATTATTATTATTATTGGAGTATATCTTTGAGGAAAGGTTTATCGAAAATATATTTTTTCGCAAAAATAAATATAATGTCTATTTACATTTTTACCCTTCCCACTGGACACTTTTATTATAGTTGTAATGGCAACTGGCAAGTCACATCTAGTAAGATCTTCCAAGGAGCTTTGTAAAGGGGCCCACACACATACTCAAAAAATAAAAATGTTGTAAATTAGATATGTAGTTCACCAAGAGGCTTAAGCTTAAAGTAGCTCTTGTCAGCACAAGTACTTAGCTTCCTCAGTGTTCATTACTCACATCAAAAGAGGAAAAAAGAAAAAGAAAATTTCTCTTCAAGAAATGCTTTGATTCCTCTTCTACTCTGCATTTAAAAGTGGACATTACAACACTTATCTTTCTTTCATAAGTAAACACAACGACACAAGAAGCTAGTTAGTTGTGCCATTTTAAAAAATATAATTTTTCAACTCCATGGCACTTAAAGATTGGATCTTTTTGAGCTTCTTGGTCATGAAATGTTTTGTTGGTAATGTTTCTTCTTTCCTGCAGTCCTTACTATCTTTCATGTGCTAGTTTTTAAGAGACTAAGACTACTACTTTCTTGGTTTTTGTGTTATTTATGATGTTTTCTACTTAGTATTTTAGTAATGAAATGTCTAGTTTAATTTCAAGTTTATCCCATAGACTTGTTTTCTTCTATTACATTGTTATGTCTAGAAGAAAGTTTTAACTTTTAAGCTTTTCGTTTGTTTGTTTGTGAAATGCATACTCATTGGTATGGAGGTTTCTTGCGAGGTCTATCGAAAACAGTCTCTCAAAGTAAGGGTTATGTGTGGGTATATCCTACCCTTTTCCGACCCCACATGTGGGATTACACAAGATACAACAACATAATATCTAGTGTAATCCTACAAAGTGGGGTGGGGTCTAGGTGTACGGAGACCTTACTCCTATCTATGAAGGTGGAGTCGTTGTTTCCAATAGACCCTCTGCTCCACGAAAAAACAAATCAAAGTAGTTTGAAAAAGGAAATAACATAAACGATTGTTGTTTAGTGAACATAGTTTTTTTATCTTGGAATAGAACTATTAAGAGTGGAGGTAAATGTACAGTTGAATGGAATAGTTTTGCATCAATGCTTAGCTCTTCAAGAGAAGAAAGGAATAATGGTAAAGGAAAAAAAAAAAGGAAGATTTGTTTATTGATACAATAAAATAGTCCCTTTCTTCTGACTTGGAGATTCAATTGCTAAATTTTCCCAAATAGTAGTTAAATGAGATAAAGAAAAGACAATTAGTTTAACAAAAAGTTAATTTTAATCTGAAAAAGAGCTATTTTGATGGTTTAAGTATATGAGATAAAGATATAGTTTACTATTAATTATTACTACCCAAACAGAGTCTTCTGTCATAGCTATCTAAGCAAAAGATGAATTCCTTTTACTGAACTAAAGAAAACATTAATTTTTGTTTTGCTATCTTAAGTAGTTCTTTATGCTTTAGCTCAAACGATTATAGTTGTCATTAATTTGATAATCTAGTAACACCAAGAGAGTGGGGTTGCTAGGAGCTATGTTGCTCGAACTATTCAAAAATATTGTCAGGGTTTGTGTCATGTCCTCTAAAAGTAGTACATTTAATAGAGGATCCGACAATAATTTTGGAGAGTCTGGCACCATAGGTTAGGTATTCTAAAATGTAAAAAATGTATAGAGAAGGTTTTTTCTTTCATCATTCTTTTCTAAGTGATTCAAGAGTTTTCTTGATAGTGCGTAGAGTATTTTACCCGATATGATTAAATTGTCCTACAATAGAAGGAAACTCTTTATAGCAAGTCTGATATGGAACTTTAATAATAAAGTATTAACATGTGATACTGTCAGTGTATATAACTTAAATCTTTGATCTCATCGTTTAGATTAGTTTTTCGCACAATATTGCATTGTACACAATAATTTTCTATACTTGGAATTGGCATAAGTTGTGTTTCTTATTCATTAAAGTTGTTCTATGTTCTTACATTGCTACTATAAAACATATAGTGCTAAAAGTAGAGGGCATGGTGCAAGAGAAGGAGGATGCAACTATTCCAATTACAACTCTATCACCTCCTGAAGGCAACACAACATTCCTTGGTGGCACGGGCCGGGGCTCGACAGTTTGATTTGCAGAATGCATTGGACTGGGCTTGTGGATTGGGGATGGCGGATTGCAGGCCCATCCAAACCGGTGGCCCGTGTTTTGAGCCCAATACACTTTTATCCCATGCTTCATTTGCTTTCAATACCTACTATCAACAAAATGGAAATTCAGATATTGCTTGCAATTTTGGAGGAACTGCTATGTTGACTAAAATCAATCCAAGTAAGCATCTGTTTGGCCTTTCCATGACTTCAGTTTCTAAAGAACTTATGCCCAACTAGGCATAACAGAAGTTCGATTGCTAAAGGACAAAAATTAAAGACCAATTCATTTGAAGGACAAAACGTGCAATTTTATGAAAAGGAAACATAATGCCTTAACATTTCCATTGTTTTATGTTTTAGGTCATGAAAAATGTATCTATGTTACATCCAGTCCCAGGTAACGTCGACTATTATTTGTAACTTCTCTCTTCATGAAACATTATATTGCTCGAATCCTTCAAAAATATCGCTAGACATGTCGTTTCTTTCAAAATCATTCATTTTTGAGGATCCGACATAGGTATAACAATATTTTTGAAGAATCCGAGCTACGTAACATACATATGAAGATACCTAAGCATCCCTATTAACTTGTCTACTCATTTTATTTTGGTTTTAAGGATTGAGAACATGAAGTCTGAAGCACCTCCATTTCTCAAAGAAAGGTTAAGCATTATGTGGTGGAAAATAGCTATGATTCTTCTTCTATTGTACTCAGGAAGTTGAGATGTAATTTTGCTATATGTAAAATTAAATTAAAAAAAAGTCTTTAACTTTTTTGTTTGTGAGAAAGTAGAGGGGGGCATAATCAAGAAGAGATACTATGATTAATTAATTAATTAAGATATGTATAGCTCTTTGGGACATTCTTAGAGTGGTTTAATTTCTTAAGTATATTCCTTACTCTCTTGTTGTATTAAGCATCTCAACCATTGAGAAGAAATCTGTCTTCTTTTGTTATAAAGAAAATTCAATGCTGATTAGTTTATACAACTGTTGATTACTTTAGTGATTAGTAAGAATTTTGAGTGATTTTTTTGGTCTAGTCAACATCTAGGTGTGTTTCGCTAATTGTTGAGTGATAGTTTAGGTGGAAAACTCAGGCTCGCAATAGTTCAGATATGAAATTCAATAAAGTGGATAGTCTAGATGTGTTTTTGACTACTAATACAATTTTAAACTTCTATTTTATATTTTGGTCGTGTTTGGTACGAAGGAAGGGAAGATAATTAATCTTCTTAGAAAATTGGATGAAAATATTGAAAGCTCAAGAATCCATTTGTTTGGTTTTGGGTCCAATTCATAATCTGATTTTATCCCTTTATTTCATATATCATATGGTGAAGCTTTCTTGTAAATATTTATTTTTATTATAATATAGAAATATTATGAGAGGTGAGAGAGGATAGAAGTGCGGGGTAGTGGGGATGAGAGTTGGGTTTGTTCAAAATCGAACTGAAAAAAAGTCATTAGTTTATCATTAATAGGTTATTAGTTAGCGATTTCGATAACAGTTTTGAGTTATTTTTATATCGAGTTATCAATTTTTCATTATCTCAAACTTTAGTTTATTTTACAAGGTGTTAGTAATCGCTTTTGAGCAAGATGAAGTATATCAATTCAAGTGCTTAATTCACTTAGTTTGTTATCTTGTTTCTAATTGATTTTCAATAATTCCTTTAATATAAAATCTTAACGATTAAATCAATATCTGAATCATAACGATTAATAATCAATTAATTGATATCTTAATAATTTTATAACGATTTATATTCCACATGTATAACTAGTAAGTCAAATCGAACGGAATCAACGAATATACAATCCTAACAAAAGCTACTAAGGTGGAAATGGCCATTAATGTGAAATATCATTTGTTACTCTTATTCTCCCTAATTTTTACATGAAAAGTTATTTTTGTCATTCATAAGATTTTCTTCCGATCAATTAAACATGAAAAAAATATATCTTTGAATACACCTTTTTGTCTTAACATTTTTTTTCTTGGGCAGAGGTCATGGAAGTGACAGGACATAAGAGGCCAGCCATTTGCTTTTATGCACGCCTTCTTGTTGTCATTTTCCTTTTGTTTCTTTTTCCTCTTTTTGAACAAAGTCTTTTTTTATCATACATAATTTGTTGCTTTGACAATAGATTTTCAAATATTTTTGATAAATTATTTTTAGGTTAAGTGTTAGATGAAGTTTTATCATGTATTTGATTATAATTTTTGGGTAAAATATTTAATGTTTTTAAAAGAAATATGATTTATTTTCATAAGTACTATAAACTATTAAAAATATTTATAAGTTTATATAATCACTTATAATGAACATGTTTTGTGAAAAGTTATGATAGTGAATACAACTGATATGAATGTAAAAAAAGAAAGAAAATAAAAAGAAAATACTATTAATTTGTATACGAAAAACTACTATTACTCTTGTGATGAGAAGTAATTTTGGAGAGCCAACTCAGATAAAAACCGTATAAAAATGTATATAACTATATAAATTATGTACAACAGACTAGGACTGAAGTTCAAAACTATAAATGATGAGTGTTTTATGAAATATAAAAATTTGGGATAGTTTTTAACTTTTTAAAAATTCCAAAATAATAGAATTTAGCCCAAATACTAATTTTTTTAATGTTTGGAAATTTAAATTTTTTGTCAAAATTTTTTATTAAATAATGACAAGTTATAAAACCAAATAATATTTGCCAAGTTTTTAGTTTCAAATATTTCTAGCTATTTGATTATTATCAAATATTAGTTATGATAGTCAATAATCTGATATAACCAAATAATATTTGCCTAATAGTGTAGTTTTTTTCTTTCAAATATGACAAGAAAAAAACTTCAAACCTTTAAGAACTAATAATCTGATAATAAAAAAGTTAAAATCATTATAAAAACTGCTAAATCAATAATCCATTATTAATAGACCAATAATTATTTTGTTCGAATTATCAGTTTCGATTCGATTTTGAACCTGGATCCTTCTTGAATATTCCCCTCACATCAACCGGAAGAAATGATGAAGCTAAAGCTGTTGTAATAGTAAATGGACATTATTCTTGTTACTTTTAAGAAAGAGTATTTGAAAACACTCCTAAACTAGAGGTGAAATAACATGTTATGTCTTGTGGCAAATCGGGGTGTATCTAAGTTTAGTTAGTCAAGTAGAAGGGTGTTTTTAAGGTTGTCAATAGTTCGAGAATGAAACTAATAATTTGCGTCAAGTTTAGAGGTGTTTTCAACACTTCTATATTACTTTAATAGATGGCCTTCCTACTGGCCAGCCAGTTACTGCAGCTAAAATATCAACAATTAAACACTACTACATGCAGGAAAAATGCTCTCATTCCAAATGCAAAGAGTGAACAATGAATTCTCCATTGAACAATTGTTCAATGCAAATTTAGTGCACTATACCAAGACAAGAGGAAGCATAAATATCCTAGGCTTAGAGTGACATTTGCTCAAGAGTACTTGTAATAAGCGTCAGCTACATCTTTTACGCAAAAGAAAATTTCTCATAAGCCAATCACGACGATTTTGAAAAGGACTTATTACTAAATAAATACCAACCAATGACCTTATTCTGTTTCTACATGTTTCAACCATTAACTAAGTTACAAATGATTGGAGGGGAAAGAACAGACATCACCTATGTCACAATGTTACAAGAAGACTCTGAAACATAAACTAAGCAACAAAATCTGCTATAAATATCAACACTTTAGCCAAGCTTTCAGAGCTTGAGCTCAAAATCTTCCAACTGAGTATGGAATGTGTCAACCTTATGGCTTCAAAGAATATTTACCGGGCTCGGTATATGTTTTCTCCAACTGCTCGATTTTGTTGAATCTGAAACCTCTGATTCTTATTTCTTCTGGTATTGAAGTATCCTTATAGTCGACATTTTCAATTGTCCAACCCTTGTTCTGCACGGGACCTCCCACTTTGACCTGTTAAAACACAAATAATTATCAGCAAATATCAACCTAATATTTTCATCAGGAAATTTGAGTTCAGGGGTGGAGCAATCACAATCATATAGGCATGATGTATCAATTAAGAGACATCATTGGAGTTGATACACCCCTATATTGTCATCTGGATAAATAAATTGATCAAGGACTTCAGATATACCTCGGCACCATCAACAGCCCCTACAATGAGAGCTCCATCCAGGGAAAGATCCTCAAGGGCAATATTACTCCCCTTGATCACCATTGTAGACCTTTGTGAAATGTAGCAGTTTCCACTCACTTTACGTTTTACTTCTGAGAAAGTAAGCGCCCATTTCGGCTTCCATACAACTCGAGACCATACCTCTACCTCCTGCCCGTTAAATACTTGGATAACCGGATCATCTATCTTAACACCAGCCTGTAATAGAAAGAGATGTTTTGTAATTGATGCACATATTAGATGGACACAGGTTTGCCAACTGAACTCATATGAAACTGACACAGTGACTACTATGAAGGGAAAAGTTAGTAAAGTGTTTCAAGAGTTGATAGTTATCTTTCATACTATCACAATAGAAGTTACAGTATCAACACTCTTACCATCTTTTTTGCCAAGCCCAAGGTGGTCTGGAAGAAATAGATTGCAGGACAAATCTTTATCATGGGGCAAAACAAAATGATCTTATGGACATAAGTCGTAAGCGTAACCTTGTGTTTGGGTTTGCTCACCACTCATTCACAAATGTGACTAAATAAATATTCTGATTTACTTTTCTCTAATCATTTATGACCAGCAACTCTTCTTGTAGTTTCTACTGTCTTTTTTTCTCCATTGTCTTTTCTGTTGGTTTACGTGTTACTTAAAAAGTACAAGGACATAGTAAATGCCAAAATTGCTTCTTTCAGATTCCAGCAATCTTTTCCTTATACTGCCTCCTATAGAGGTTTGCACTACAATTGGTGCATAAAGTATCAATACCCATAGTCAAGAAAGAAATACTCCAAAGAAGTTCAATTTTCCACTTGAAATCCCAGAAGGAAATACCTTTCTTAGAATGAGGCTGTGAGAGCGATATATGGCCATTTCTCCCGAAGTGGCACTGTGGTAGGGATTTCCTTTTGGCACCTTTCATTGTAAGGGAGACAATTGAAAAACAGTTAGAAATCGAACCACAAGAAATCACATCAATAGCAATAAATAACAACCTATAGTTATTTTTAGTAACAACTGTCCAGAAAGACTTCAAAAAAACGTCAAACCCATGAAATACAAGTCAAAAAATAGAGTTAAGAATGTCAGTAAGCAGTTTCAACTTTCTTAGTTGGTGAAAGAGGGTTAGGACAGTGGCTATAAACAAAGGAGGAAAAAATAAAGTGGAAGAAATATGCCACTGCATTTTTCACTTTTAGAAGGTTGCCCACTAATTATAAGCTTATGATTGCATATGCAAGAAGAAATTCCACAACGTCATCTCAAAGACCAAAGAGAATTGTTGCCTCCACAAACACACTTCGGTTGTGATCCTAATACCTACACAACTAAATTACAGTATCTGACAAGTATGCACAAGATCTAAACTCAGCAGAAGAGCTTGAAGCCAAAATCATTCAAGAAAACACATAATAGCGACCTAAGTTGGATTTTTTTTTTGCTAACTACTTGATATAAAATTAACCGTCGAGTCCTAAGAAAGAAAAAGCCAGAAGCAACAATTCTTCATTCCAATGGCCTGTGTGGTGAAAATTTTCAGAATGGAGCCAAGGAAGGGTCCACATCAACCACTAGGGACAAATATATTTGTTGTATATAGTCAGCACTAAATCATCAGATCTTTCAGTGAGAAGCAAGAACTAGAAGTAGAGGATGATGGATTTTTTAAGGACAATCAAAATGTTATGCCATCCTCAATTTAAAGGCATCTGCTATTTACTGAAACTATTTTACCTACATATGATAGCAGAATTATTTCAATGCAGAAAACAGCTCATCATACCTTGGCAGCATCTTCTGGGTTGTTTTTCACAGGTGCATAAGCAAGCCAAGCATCCATCACCTGAGTCATTGTAAAAAGTATTGTGATCCCCCCACTTGGATAACTTGACAGTAGATGACTCACAGCATATGTAACATAATCAAAAGCCAAAAGCAGTACTATATCTTCTACTTACAGTGAATCCAACTCTAGCTGTAGGAGGTAGTGTTTTAGGATAATCTTGCATCATGCATTCAAGACGAGTTGAGGACTTAAAAGCAGTTTTGGTAGCATCTTTGTACCTACAAAGAGATGCAAAAAACTGTCAGAAAGAGGTTAAACAGATTCTGAAATCACAGAGATAGTATTTTAACAACGCATATACCCTGAATTGTTGAGCTTACAAGAAACATGTACAAAATGACATCAGATTAACAAATAGATTATGATATAGGAGCTTCTAATCAATCGCTTTAATCGCAATCTGAACAGCTTCACCTCCCCCTTTTCTTATATTTCTTTGTTGACAGTAGTGTCCAACCAATTTGTGCGTACCTCGACTATTTCACCAGGTACCTGCTACTTCCCACCATCCCACCAACACAAGTATCGGGTAACTCTACCCTAAGGCTTAAGAAAAAAAAGAAGATTTCACCTAGTTCTTTTGCATCTGGTTGGATGCCCAATCAATCCTCTAAGCGCAGGCTTTTCAAGAAGATCATCCACCAGCTCGTTGTCCAAAAAAACAAATAAAGAATGACAATATGCAAGAATTTCCAGAATATGAATTAGAACCATTTCTCTTTCTAAATCCTCACTGTCAAGTCAACCTACCAACCCTTGAGAACTACATGTCATCGATGTTATGTTCCAGTCTTATCAAAATGAAAAATATCAACCTTCCCAGAAAATGGGATCCAGAAAAGTGCTGTGCAGAATATCCCAGTGAACAAACTGCAATACCAGTGTTCATCTAAGCAACATAAACCCACACATAAGGCCTGAAATACAAAGAAAGTTTCCACATGCTGCTCCTTCATTAGCTTATGAAATGCTAGCTGAGGATATTCAACACATTCTAGTCCCACTTCTCAGTTGCAGGCTTGCAGCAATTGTTTTAGCTTCAGTATCATGGCCAGTATTCATATTTAGCATTCAATGTCTCCTCTGAAGGATAAGGAGGCTTTCTGGAAGTTCCCTTCTTCTTAGAACAGATGTACTTGTTGCTTGCTGAAATCAATAAATCTCCTCCAGATCTTCAGAGGACAAACAACCAGCCGGCTTCTGAAAGTGAACAATCATAACTTCTTTCAGAGAGCTTAGCTGGATTGACTTTACAAGAATCTGTTTGCTGTATGACATCCACCTTGGTACACTTGAACAACACACTGGAAGTCAACAGACCAAACAGTGAATAGGAAGATGAGAGCTGACCGGGAAACATCAAGGATGCATGATGTTTAAGCTAGCTACTACAGCTAGAAGCCAAAGATCGATAATTAAAAAGGTGCAAACGCCATGACCAGTGTCTCTTCTTTCAGCAAATTCAGTCTCCACCACCTCCCCTCACACTAAGAATTGTGACATCACAACACTCTAATTCTACTCTCTTCGACTTCGCCATCGCTGTCTTCTCTTTCATATGATCTTAACAAACCCTTAAAATATTCGTTCCCAAAACAAAGGTTTAAATCAGACTGGGAAAGCCATGAATGATATAATTCCTAGGTGATTAGATCAGAATAAACTCCAATTTTCTATATATTGTAATGTCTTAGAAGTGACAGAACATATTGGATATAAAGCATCTGAAGTGGATCAGTATTTCTATTTATGACAATGAAGTTCAGCTCATTTACAATTTGTTTTTTCATTCCTACCAGCATATCAAATTCAGTGGTTTATTTCTCTACATATTTATATCGTGGAAAAATTTCCTGGAGTTGCAGCAAAGAGTCAATACTCCATAAGAAGAAAACCACACATGTTTTTCAAGGAACAGAAAGCGACATGACACCACAACTTTGAACATATCTTAAATGTAGAGACATAAGAGTAGGTGTTTACTTAGGATTAACAAACTCTGAGATCGCACCTCCTGTTTTTGTGAGCTCTTCAAGGTATGGGCCAATTTCAAAGATCAACTGCATTGCAAAGTAGATAGTTATAGATAAGCAATACATTACTTTTCCACTGAAAGTAACAAAACTAGGAAAATTATCCAAAAGAGGAACTTGGCTGCTACAACATAATTTGCATGACACGTCCTCCAAAGTAAAGTGTAGATACATGCTCAAAAATTTATACCATTGTCACGAAGAAGGGGCACTTCACCTCTCTGTTTCTTATGAGATTCTCGGCCCAAATAACTATTTATAGAAAGATTTTTCCAATTAGCTAGTTCTCTTCCTTATTGCATTGCCATCTACAATTTTTCATGCGTTTCCTTGCATATCATTCTAGTCTAGGAATAAAATGCACTTTCTTATTAAAATTTACATTCATAATATAATCTAGTAACATATTGGAATGTTGTCCTTGGTTCTTTTACTGAAATCAGTCTGCATGTTAAAATCAAGTCTGCTAACGTTCCAAAGCAATAATAGAAATATTACGCTACTAGAAGGCAGAAGCTCAGTGTAGGTAAGAAAAGAGACTTTACCATCTTCTAGTATTAAAAAGTCTTTGTTAGAAATCTAAAAACCAACTTCACTGATTCTGGTGAATTTATATTTTGAACTAGGATGTAGAAGAGTCTCATCATCAAACATTGTTTGGAAGATTAATGAGACAATCCCACATTGACGAATCAAGCCACTGCCTAAGATGACAGTGAGATTTCAAACCAAGTATGGAGCTGATCTAAAAACAATATTTTATTTCTTTTTTAGAAGAAGTCTGCCTACTTATCTGGTTCGTAATGGAACCTTTCCCATTTTATTTTTCTCTGTTTCGTACATACAGGAATATGGATCCCAACTTTTTATAATCTTCTTGAGGTTTACATATAAATTGTAACCGACGGAGTACAAAAAGAATCAAATATTAAATGCCTTTATATTCTGAAGGTTCAAAGGGAAAGGAAGTGGACAAAGCTGCCAATTTGTCACCTTATAGGTTTTTAAGGAGTTTTGTTACCCAAAACTCAAAGAATAGAGGTTTCCATGATAGTTGTAACCACAGGGATTATGCATTATGGGACAAAATTTCCAAGAACTTGGGGAATGTCTGCACTGTTATAAGAAAGTGGTAAAATAATACAGCAAATAACTAGAAGGCATTGCAGGGAAAAGAATGGCAAGAAAGAAAACAAAAGACAGTTCAGCATGAAGACTAACACGTACTTGATTTATATTTCCAGGAAAAGGTGAATAGCCTGTTTCAGAATTGACATCGCCATCAGGATATCCAGAAGCTCTAAGCAATGGATCAAGCTGGTTATATTCCACATTAATCACCATCGTTCGCCCTAGAAAGGAATTTTTTTTTGAGAAAGATAACAATATTATATACTTTAGAAAGGATTTTTCAATTGAAATTATTGACAGATAGAAGCACAAACGCCACATGAACTTTCTCAAATGGTACTCCTACACTAACCTAAGCACAAAAGAACATTAGAACCTGAAACTAAGAGAATTATTCCTAGAGAATATCACAGATGAAACAGAAAAGACTCCAAAATAAATGTTAACATACACATTAAAAGAGCTAGAATGTTACCCTTATTAGAAAACAAAATTTATGTGCTCAATGAGTGACTCTTGATAGGGCATAAGCAGCCCAACTTTTCGTGACTTGGCCATGCTATGGCATATATTTGGCATTGCTCAATTGAATTTACGACATAGAAGCAACTAATTGAATTGTTTATACATTTTGACGATTCAGTAGATAGAAATCATTTTGAGACCCCCCACTTAGATATAGGATGATTTCAGGCCCATACCAGTTTATTCAATTAAACATAGCAGGAAGATTACATGGAAAGTCCAAATCTATGGAGAGTACAATAGGTCTGAATTGGCAAATAACAGTTTAATGGCTAAACGCGACTTCAACCTCCCAGCAGCTCAGTATTTGTTCTTGATACAGCTGATGTTGGATTGTAAAGAAACACAAAAAGGGTCAACCTTTTACTGTATCTGTTTACTCTATTCAATTTTTCATTTCAAAACCCTTTTATCCAGTTTTACAACTCAACTTCAGCCTGTCTAAATTGTTTCATTTCTTCGAAAGTTCAACTCTTAATTGATTCTTCATGCATACAGACAGATAAGCCTCGGAAGATAAAGTTGAGTCAAAAGCTAAAGGTCATGGGGTCAATTATTGTAATTTAGTCCTTTCTATTTATAGATTACAGCTTTTAAAATAATTATTTTAATTGTTCAACTGTTATCTTTCCTTAGTTGGTTTAGGGACTTCCTACTACTGGATAACACTTTATTTCTAGCATTTATTCATCACATAATCCACGTCTACAAATTTCAGAACACAAAATTGTAGTGAAGTAGCTCATCTAGATGCAGCCACTGCCAACTTTGAACCCCGATCAGATCAACAATATGTTTTGCGTTCATATTATGGTCAAGGAGCTATATCAGAATTTAATTCAATGGAGGAAAGGGATCACAAATCCACATGGAATTATCTTATATTATAATTGCAGAGTCAGTGTGACAAGAATTTTCAAAAGAAAAAACTCAAGGCTTGAAATATTTATGAATCGACTCTAGTATTCAGAAAATATTTCCACTCAGAGGAGCTCGGGTTAGTTCAGCTAGGGAGCACACGACCCTTAGTGGCTTGACCTACTGTCAATCTATTGCTATATACCTGGCCCAGTGGCCCACCTGCACCTATATATGTATGTAAAAGGTGATATCAGCAACCAGGAATATTACTTTCAAAAGTTGTGTAGTCCACAAATTTCTTAGGACTATTTCATCTTAAATAACTAAAAGTTCTCTCATGTTCACCCTTTTTTTTTTTTGGAAAAGGTCAAGTTCTATTCATAAGTACCAAGAAATTACAGAATAGTACAAATATTCCCACACCTACACCTCTCATCTTCACCTTATTAAAAGCCTTTGAGAGATCCATAGTTTTTGAACAATCTCTAGAATCAATTTTTGCTCAATTATAGCACATCTATGATATTTTTATGTTCTCCACTTCTCCCACTCATGCCTTGTACAAATGGAGCATGAGGTACCGAAGCAAACAGGAATAAACATACAGATCCTGATATTCCTTGTCTACAGCTACCTTCACAAAGACCAGCTTCAATGCTTTTGGAAGTTTATAGATGACCAACTAAAAGGTGCATAACCAACTTGTTGGACATATTCAAATATCCTAATATTTTTGCGACCTGGTAAGAGTTTTAACTATAGATTTAGCTACTAGCTTTGCAAAGTTCAGTTTACGAAAGCAGGAAACCGCCCATGACACCCATAGGTTTAATAGTTTCTGCCACTAAAATATAGTTGTAATAAACAACTGCACAAAAAAGAAGCCCATACTATGACCCCTGCTTCCATTTCTTTTCAGCATTTATTACTTCTTTTCTGACCTTTTCCCCGGGCCACTACAAGATGCAAAGGTAGAAGTAAACTACTTATCTACGCACCATCTTTATGAGTAAGCTTGGTAATGCCACCAATGGCTTCTTTTGCTTTCCGAGGAACAGCGAGAGAATTTACATGGTATTGTTTTGTGGTACTGACGCCTAGTGCTGCTGGAATTGCCTGGAAGACAATGAAATGTACAGATTGATAAAATTGGCCTAACTTACATGAGCAGAATATGATACAATTGAAAAAAACAAAAAAGACAAAGGCATCCACTAACCTTGAAAAGTAGACCGTTGGTGTCCTGGAAAAAAAGGACCCATCTTAAGCCCGCATCATGCCTAGATTGCACAAAATTTGGACCATCAAATCACAGAAATACGTTAACGCTCTTACTCTTTTTAAGTGAAAGTACCTCTTAAATAATCAATACAAACTGGATGCACTAGTGATGTAGATACAGGCTACATAAAAGGTTTAACATCATTTTTTATTTCTGCAAACACTGGAAAAAAAGCCTTAGTAATATGAATTTCGTTATTTTTTTACTTCGAAGATGGATACACTACAAGCTAGGGTCCATAAAGGTATCCATCTTTCTCTAACTGATTAACATTTATGTAGGCTAAAAGGGGCTAGTTCAATGGTTCATCCAGAATAACATCAAAGTGGATGAGAATGAAAAAAAAGAAAGAAAAAGATGGAACAAAAAGGGCGAGAAGGAGTGAAAACATACCAAACTTTAAGAAGGCCACTTGAGTAAAGAAGTGAATGGACGTCACCATGGCCATGAGGTTTTGTCTGGTAAAGCAGAGGCAAGGGTGAAAATCAAATAAATAGAAGCACTTTCAGCTAAAAAGTTACTGACATCAATTGAATACAAGAATGCTCATATCTTTAAACCTAGGAAGATTTTTAAGCATAGAATTATCCACCTGAATTCTATATTTATTACGGGGATCCAGAGCAAGGTGTGCTTCATTATCATCTAAACAAGCAACTTTTTCCTGCAAGAAAATCAAGAAATATGTAAGTCATGATACTGTGAATTAATTCTTCAGCGAGATCAGTTGCTAACCTGCTTAAGCAGTTTCACTTGTGTGGGCTTCATTCCAAAATAAGAGTTTTTCTCTAAGAGCTCCAGAGTACGTAAATGTGTGTCATCTGACGTCATAATAGCCAGAGGAATATCCGCTCGGCAATCGCCTAATTACAAGGAAGCTTTTAGTTGACAGGTACATCTTTATTGTATTAAGGATATGTATCACACTTTTAGGTGTCTCGAAACATGATATTTTAGCAGGTACCTCTATGCATAAAGATATTCTTTTCAGCCAATCCTTTTGTAGCTTGTACTATCTTTGCTAGGCCAAGGAAGACTATTCTTAACACTCTGTTTATCCATAACAAGCGTTTTTTTTTTTTGCTTCTACTGCTGCTACTACTACAATACCTCAATCCCAAGCTAGTTTGGGTCGGCTCTATGAACCCTCACTATCCAACAACTTCATGCTTCAGATATAAGGTTTAAATTGTTCTTTTCATTTTCTTAAAGGTTTCTAAAGAATCAAAATCTTAGCAACTCACAAATAGAAACACTGGCCAATTATTCTTGGAAGCAGCATCATAAATCTTAAGCTTGTGACTGGATCCCCTAGCTCAAAAATCCCTCCCAACCTACTTATTGAGCCCCTAACATAGCAGTTGAGGGAGATATACCTCACGGGGCTTGGGATTGCCACCTATAATCTGTTGCTTTACTTGGATAATTACAAAATCATAACATGCACTTCACCAACCTCCGGCAAGGCTGTAACTGGCTTCTTGTAAAGCAAGAATAGATTCAATATAATGTTGTAAGAAGCATGTCCCTGTAGTTGTTTCTCTAGGAAGGGCCACCTGCAAATAATTAGAATGAGTTGTCAGAAGAATCAATCTTATGCAGCCACAAATCCTTAGATTAGTAGTTACATGGTGAATTGAAAGACTACAACTATCAATCAAGTCGCAAAAGATTCTGCACATTTTGCCTAATGAAGACAAAAATCAAAACAATTTCTAAACCAACCACATGAAAGCTTTATGTGCTCTACCTTTATTCCATTGTACCCAAGACGCTCTCCAAGGCCTCCAGCAACAAGAACAAATGCAGCCTTCCGTGCGTCTTTGATGCCAGCCTCCTCAAATTGAACAAAATTATCGTCACCATACTTCAGAACCTCTCCAGAGGGAACCTGCAGAAGTTTACATCCATCTTAGAATGCATCACTAATCTAGAGCAGAGCATCAATGTGTTCTACATTTTAAGTGCATGTTATATAAGTATTAATAAGGTGATCCATTATTTTCCAAATTTTCAAGGTGATCAGAGGAGTGAGCAAGAAAAATGTAATTAAAATCTGACCACATCGCGCATCAGCTATCATATTTCACAAGAAACACAAGGAAACGTGTTGCAAGTTTATCCTAAGGCTGTCCAAAAAACCATCAGTAGTCAAAGATTTTTTATAACAAGCTACCAAGAAGTATGCTGAGAGGAAATTTAAGTCCAAAAGACTTGATAATCTCAAATCACAAAGCTAAGATTGGCTACACACTATCCACCCTCACTTCTATCCATTTAAAAACTGTGAGCATGGTTTTCTTTTGACTCAGAATGGAAACTTCTGCTTCACGAAACCGAGTCAGAGTTAGCACTTCAACAACGAATAGTTGGATAACAAGTCTTGTGCAATTTTTATATAAAAAATGAAATGACATCATCTCAATTTCACAAGTCCACATAAAAGAATATTACAGCAAAAAATTAGTTTGAAATAAAAAGTTCCAATTTTGAATTAGGAGAGATATATCACAATATCCTGAAATGGAAAAAGAATTAATCAGTTTGGGATTAAAAAGCATGACCTCATTAGTTTGACCTTCAACAAAGGGTTAAAGCACCTAAAAATAGCCAAAATCTGCTAAACTAAGCATTTCAATTTGTGCATAGGACCAATAGACATGGCAACCTAACCAAAGTGAATAAGGTAGTTTTGGAATCTTCTACTAATGTAACATTAACCACTACTATCTGCTGAAGTTGTACCTTAGAAGCATTTAAGTGGTTTCATATTTTTCTCACACTCCATCTAAAGAATAGTTACTGTAGCATGAATAGTACAGGAGAAAAGTAGCTGCATGAACAGTATTCATGAGATTTGTGAAGGATGGCTTTTCTTTTATAAGCAGCACCAGCACTAATTTCTAACAGACCTAAAAACCCGACTGCAACTTTAAGACATTCACCCAATCCAATAACTTAGATAAAAACACAACTTGAGCTGTGTGCCTCTTGATGAAAAAAGTTATAGTTAAACTTGCTTTTTACAGAATGATAATTAGTGAAATAAGTTTTGCTGAAGCAGTAACACAGGATTCAGTTACTTACCGAAGGTGTAAAGCCATCATACGGGTTTTTTCCAGCCTTTGAATCAGCTAAAAGCTTCCTAGCAGTGTTAATGTATGCTGTCAACCCCCCAGGATAACTTGAATTAAGTTTAGCAATCTGAAACAGACAATAACACCTCAGTGTTCATAAATATTAAATTGAACTAGAAGTGAATACAAGCATAGAACACATGGAAACAAGCCCAAAAGGAAATGATAACATTTCCGGCATTACAAGACTGACATGATAAACAGCTGTACAATATTCAACAAAGACAATAAAACTCTATTTAGGCTACTTTATCGCTTGAATAATTAATCAAGAATAAATACTTCACATAAATTGCCACATAGTCTATTAACTACAAAAGACAAACAAGATCAAGTTTTTATTTGCTGAACTGCGAACCAAAACCTTATCATCCCGAAATGGCGAAATTCACCATGTAAGTTACCACAACTACCTAATGGGAGTTCAAAATTGTTTGCGCTGTTCAAATTCAGTTGAAAATCCTAGTTGGTCAGTGAATTATTTAACAGGAAAAAAAAACACAATTCAAAGCCTGTCTCCTGTCCTGACTTGACCTATTGCTCTCTGGGTGTCATGCTATATTTCCATCTAAAAGGAACACCGAGATCTCAATATCCCAATCCTAGTCTAGTCATAGACATCATAGGAGATATCAGGGACATTAATGGAAAAATTGCCCATGTTGGTTTGGTTCCAGGAAGAGACGAATGATTATCCTAGGTGGAGAGTTGCCTAAGCACCATATTTGCAATACCAATTTGACATGTTGCCTGTAATCCGAAATCCACCAGTAATACTGACCACCAACATAGACTCTGTTTTGGGTTTATGGGTTCTTCATTATTAATATTCTCACTCCAACTACTGAGGAGAAGTGTTATCAAAGGCGCGCTTTAGCCCTGAAGCGAGGCTCAAAACGTGTTGAGCGCTTCGCCTCGCTTTATGTGCGCTTCAGTGTCGTCATCAAGGTTCTAAGACAAACTTTTCCTTGCCAATGAACCTCTTATGAAGAATTGACATTAAACAATTGATATTTTACTTTATAATTAAAAAAAAATCAATTTCATTGGTCATATATTTGTCATTCATGTTTATAATTATTAATCTTGGACTAAACATATATATTTGTATTTTTTTCTCCCTTTGCGCCTTTTTTCATTAAAGCCCGCGCTTTATTTGCACTTAAAGCCCCCACGGACCTTAGAGCTTTTTTGCGCTTTTCGCCTTTGATAGCACTGCTGAGGAGGAAATCACTCCTCTTATATTTGGGGATACATTACATATTCAACAACATGAAAGTAAAAGTCCTGAACAGAGAAGTATAATTATGTGGGTCTGATTATTTGGTTAAAAAATAAAAGTCGATCATAGTCTAGCCAGTTTAGCCAATTCATTAAAAAAACATATCCGAAAAACAAAAAAAGAAAACCTGATCAAAGAAGGCTCGCTTCTCATCATCATCAACTCCAGGTTCCGCCCAATGCTGAAACAAGTGACTTTGCCCCATCTCTATCAACACTTTCGCCAATTCTACCTAAAATTACACACACATCACTCTCATTCTCTCAATTCAATTCCAAAAAGAAAACAATATCAATTCGTTTAAATTTCACACAGAATCACAATAAAACAAGATAGACATTGGACAAAGTTAAATCCTTTATAGAAAAAAACCTGTTGAGAGGAGAGAAGAGATAGGTTTTTGTGTAAATTGGGAGCAGTAGAAGCCCAATCGGCACTAATGTTAAGCTTAGAGAATTCATCGGCCGTCGATGTCATACTGCCGTCGCCGATAATTTTTCGTAAAAGCCGACAGGAATGCAGAGCTGGATTGTAAAAAGCAATAGTAGAAGAATAATTGAGAATGATTTTGAATATACCGATAGAGAGAGATCTGGGAGAAAAGGTTGACCGGGTAACCGGAACAAACGGTGAGTGTTCGGTTAGTTACCTCACCTGAGAGATATGGGGATTGAGTAAAGCAAAGCTACTTTTTTTTTTTTTACTTTTTCTATTTATAGGATAGGGAAAAAAAAGTGAAGCAAATTGCAAAAGAGGGGTTATGTTATAAAATTATTTGATTTGCTGTGTTAAGTTATTTTTATTTTCATTAAATATTATTAATAATTTGTAACTTCTTTTTTTTTGGTTAATATTATGATTTGCTATGTACCTGTTGTATATACTAATGAAAAATAATATAATTAATATTTGGAAAAATTACGCGTATAATATACTAGTTAATTACTTAACATAATTATAGTTTGTCTTAATTACAATTCGCAACCTACTTTTAGTTATAATTACATGGCTCAACTTTTTTGTTTTGTATAATTCGCACGTTTGTATAATTCGGAATTTGTATAATATAATTTGTATAACTTTTGTATAATTCAAAATTTGTATACTATAATTTTATAACTGTTTACACTTCTGATGTTTGTAATTGTATAAATTCGTTCTTTCGAGTTTATACAAAAAATAATTAAATTATACAAATGTACCCGCAAATTATACAATCCATGAATTATACAAATGAAACAGCTTAAACTGTAGCTACAGCCCGTAAATATGTAAACTATAGTTATGAAGCATAATTAAATTTATTATAGGAGCTATTTGCGAAAGTTTCACTATATATTATCACGTGATGCATTTTATGAGTCAATAATTTTGGCAAGAATTCGTTCATTACATATTTATAACAATTCTAGACGTCTTCATTGATCATGACGGGTATTCCAACAGAACATCAAACATATATTGGATTATGATCTTACCTTAGTATTATTAGATAATACTAGAGTGAGAGGGATATTTAAAATATGTCTATTTTCTAAATAAAACGGATCCTTATATAAGAATATCCCTACAAACAAAAAGTTAAATAGAAAAGGGAAAAAGCTCATCGAACTTTGAGAAAATACGCATTTATGTCATCTGTTAAAAAATTGGCTCATCTATGTCATTATCATTTGAGAAAAGGCTCATCTATGCCATTATTTTTTAGCTCTAATTTCGCAAAACTATTTTTTTTACCTCACTAATTCGTCCTATCTAGGAGTACCTCTTTTTATTTATTTATTTATACTCGTTATCTTTGAATCGAACTAATTTATTGATTTAAATAATCCATGAGAGAAGAGAGACTGACAAATCGAATGCTACTTTTGGGATACGAGATATCTATCCTAGTTACTATGAAAGTATTTGAAAATTGTCCAACAAACTGGACTTTTTTTCTTTTCATGGAATTAATCCTCATTTAAACCCAACAATTACCATTCATTTAGTATCCTGAACCTTAATTCGATTCACTATACGAGAAATGTGTATTTGTCGATTGAGTGTATGTGATTGCATATCTTATGTATCGCTGGACATAAGTTTACATATACACAACATACAAAATACATATAGATGATGTTGACATGTTGTTGGGGTACAATTTGTAATTTCAAATACAAACATAAATATAAAATTTTATTATAAGTAGTAAGTACTACAATTTACATGGGAGTGACCATTGCGCTTCTATGAGGCCTATTTGTCTGCCTAACCAAACAACGAATGTCGTACAAAAAAATAAACCCAAAATTATAAAAGTCATTATTACATATAAATAATTCCTACTAGAACTTTTATCGTAGTTGGAGAAAAAGTTGGGAAGAAGAGTTGGAGAAGAGGGTATGTAATTCTCTTGGTATTCTATAATGGCGGTTGTAATTTTATTCGTGTCATACGTCTCGCTAATATTCGTTACAACAACTATATAATAATAATAATAATCTGGATATTGGTTCGCCTCGAATATGCAGTCAATCGAGTGTTCTACACTCAATTTGACGTAGTCTGTTGTAAATGGTTTTGTTATAGGACTTCCATCCATCGCAATTACAATTAAGTTGTGCCTTGTGATCCCAAAGTAAAGTTTTTTACGGATTGCAGCGTTCACAATTCTGAGAAGATATTTCTTCCCAGTATCCACTACTATCCTAAATGTTCCTGTCCAATTTAATTAATAAAAGAACATTAAAATGAGTTCAACAAATAACTCGAGAAAATAATAAGTAAAATCTTGTTGGCCCATATGAACAGAATAAAAAAAAAAGCAATGTTAGAAATCAAACAGAAGAGTCCAACCTAAAAAACTAATCTTATAGATAGGAGAACTAATTTATCTTATAAATCCATTAACATTTAGTCGATGAGGAATAATTAACACATAACACATGAGTTTATTTTCAAATTATACAAAGCTACAACTGATCCAAGTGAAATTCGTTGACAAATTAAAAGAATTTTTCTTTTTTAAATTTCAATACAATTACAACCTAGTAACAGTTGATACATCTTTCTTTTATTATAAAAGTCTAATTAGCCCTTAAAATGCTCAAAAGAGATCGAATATGAAGATTTTGATTTTTAATAGATTAATTAAGTTTGATATAAATAAATTGAACTGGAGGACTTATACATACCATTGTTTGAATAAGGGTAGAAGTCATCAGGTTGTCCATTGATAGTGAAAGCGTCCGATTTTATGTCACCGCCTAAGTTAATATATTCAAGGAAGACCTCCTTGACATCCTTCTTCCACCATTCACCTGGCGAAATTGTGAAGAATTAAATGTTAGTAAAAGACTTGAAATTTTGAAAGAAATTACTTAAAATTAAATTATTCAAATATTATTTAACTTATATACCTAAAATGATGGAAATATAGGCATGAGGCTTTGAAAAAGGAAAATCCTGAATAATGTGATGGACAACGAAAGTGACATGAACAGTGGTAATGTTGGCTTTCATGGCCTATTTTTGGAATGTCATTTTTCTTGTCTAAAGAGTTATAGGAGTCGAAATTTTTGAGAAAAAGATGAAGAAGGGTCCTATCTTTTGAAGAATGTAATTATTCTGGAGTCAATTTAGAATCTTTATGATAGATTAAAAGAAGGAACATTTGTCTCACACATTTCACTAAAAAATGAAGTGGGGAAATATGTATAGAGGAGAAAGGGGAATAGAGCTCTATCTATTCATATGCACAAAACTTTAATTCTTCTCAATTTGGATAGAAGTCAAATAAACGGGTTAACTAGATTGAATTTGAGCAGATTATTAAAAATTAGACACAAATGCCATAAGTGTGAAATCATTTTGAGCTGCATATAATACTTATAAGTTATAAACTTACAACTTACATTTTTCTATAAATGATTTTAAAAGTTTTTTTTTTAAAAAAAATTCTTGTTGTGCTCATATCTATCTTTGTTTTTTTGTTTCATTGATCAAATATAATTTTTTTTTTATAGAAACAGAAAAATTCTCTTATTTAGATAAATTTACTAGTTTTGCATAGAAGATTGGTAATGTTTGAATAACACGTCAGCTACATATCTAGATAAAATTAATTGAGAGCAATAACTACAAAAAATAAATGATAGTGGATGACTGATTTTAGATATTTATCACATTATGTAAGACCATTAAGGTATCACTTTTTAGGAAAAAGAAGAGACATAAAATAAAAACTAAATACAATAAAATTTCTCCTCGTATGAAAACAAACAATTATACTTTATTGTCACTATCATATTGATTACACCCATAAGTAGGAAAAAGCAAAAATAAAAAAATAAGAACCAAATAAGTAATACTTTAAAATTAAAAGTTAAAACATTCAAAAAAACTATACAAAAATAGTATAAATTATAAGTTGTCGTGTCTATATGAGATATTGCTAATATAAGTAGCCTATGTTACATATTTAATTCAAGAAGCAAAATTAGTTACTCATAAAAAAAATTGATTTTTCTCTTCAAAAATTTCCCTCTAGTTTAAACAACTGAGATATAAGACCTAATAACCAAATACCTCTAAGAAAATTCTCTTTCGCTATGTCAATTTTGTGATGTGATCTTTACATTTTGGGCTAAAATCATACCTCAAGTATAGCTCAAACTTATGGTACATCCTTATGGTATAATTGTAAACAAAAAACATCCTTTAATTATTCTAAACTTTGCAATAAACATCCTTATGTTAACTTTTGTTAAAAACTAACCGTTGAAATAAAAATGTGTCAAGCATGTGATTTCCCCAAATCCCTAATTGATTTTCTCTCAATTTGGATAGAAGTCAATTAAACGGGTTAACTAGATTGAATTTGAGCAGGTTATTAAAAATTAGACGCAAAGGTCATAAATTGAGCTTCCTATATAATACTTATAAGTTATAAACTTACAACTAACATTTTTCTATATATGATTTTAGAAGTTTTTTTTTTCTTTAATTCTTGTTGCGTTCATATCTTTGTTTTTTCTGTTTCATTGATCAAATATAATTTTTTTATATAGAAACGAAAGAATTCTCTTATTTAGATAAATTTACTAGTTTTGCATAGAAGATTGGTAATGTTTGAATCATACGTCAGCTCCGTAACTAGATAAAATTAATTGAGAGCAATAACTACAAAAAATAAATAAGGTGCTGTTTTACTAAATTGTTGTTATTGGTTTACCAGTTTTTCCCCTTGTTATTCAGCTGCTTTCATTTATTTATTTTTGTAAAATGGTGAGTTTTTCTGCTAGTTAGCAATGAGAAAAAGACACCCACCTTCATAGGCAAATAATATGTTGAATGACAAAATAATAGGTTTCCAACTTGAAGACAAGGCAAACTGCATATGTTGAATGACAAAACACTAGGTTTCTCAACAATATTCCACAACAACTTTACCTCTTTCACCACCAGGAAAACTACCCATACAAATAAAATACAAGGATTAGAACGATGAGTTAATTCCACATATAGACAACCGAACATTAAAGTTCAGAAGTTGCTAAATTTACTTTACAAGGCAATGAGACTTGGAAATTTATATGCAATATGCCCGCAATCTCTTTCAGACCTCATATCAAATAAGTAGGGGACATTTTACATTGCCATAGCAGATCTTGAACATGGTTATTTCTATTTGCCCTTTACAAATACAATACTTCTTTCAAGACCATAATGACAGACAAGAATAGTTGGGCTATACTTCAGGGATGATTTTAGCCCAAAACACCAAATAGTTGATCGAATTCACTGTTTACGCAAATGTTATACTTGAACACAATATGGGATTATAAACACAAACTCACTAGAAATTTAACATGCATGCTTGCTCTCTAGAAACTAACAAGACTAGAAGAAAAGAGACCTTTCTCTTGCCTTTTATACTAGTAAAAAACCACAAACATGTACATCTACAACAAACTTTAGATGTCAATTGTCTCAACAGGCAATAAGCACCAGCAAGTTTTTTCAACAAAATCTGATAATTGTCTCAAAATTTTCAATAAATTTGATGGTAACAAGAAAAACAAAAAAAGGCCGGTTACAACGAGCCAACAAACAGCAAAACCAAAGTTTTCATCCTTGTCAACATGAGGAAACCAAGAACTTTCCCACCAACATTCTTTCTCCTAGCCTCTTCATGGTCCATGATACCAGCTGAGGTAGTTGAAGTGCAAGTTGAAGTCAATACGTAAACATCAAAACATAAAAATAGATAATATACAGAGTAAAACTGACTAACAACTAAGACTTATACTACATCTGTGATCGCAGAAAATATCTGCAATTTCATTTGCTTAGTTTCAAGTATCAACTACATATCAATCTACAAAGAAACACACTTCTCATGGACAGCAGAGACTCCATAGGATACAAAATTTCTCCTTTGGATAGACAGGAATGCTTAATTTACAGGAGAGCCTCAACTACTAGCATTTACAAAGAGCGCTTGCTCCTTTGGATGGATGGGTCTTGTAAGCATTACAGATGAGTACTCAAGATTTTTACTGCTTAAGAAGAAGCAATAATTTTCAAATATCATTTTTTCCCCTTTGAAACAAAACTACTTTTTTCAAATTTCACAATGAAACATTGGTTAAACGCCCATATAGCAAGCCAATTCATGATTCGGCAAAGAAGGAATCAAAAATTAATAATGTCTATTTCACAAGCTAATATGACCATGACTTGACATTCACCCCAACAATCATTTCGGAATCTAGAAGCAAGGCTCAATTTGGAGATAACCAGAAATGGAGTTCCATATATTGATCAAGGGAACAAAGTGAATATATTAATTACTATACCTGTCGGGAAGGGAGCAATCTAGCAGTCCATCCTTAAATCTCCTTGACTCCAACATCGAAGCGAGGACTAATGACACCACACTTGTTTAGCCTTCCATTCAGTTTGACAACAATCTTTCCGGACCTATGATCATCGACATACTCAAATTCTCCGATGTAACCTACAGATAGATACCAACAGTAAGAAAATGATAGGGTGATGTTAGCAGTGCATACAGTTAAGAAACTAAATTGATGAAGAGAGATAGAAGGCAAAGATTCTGATTTCTAATACATTAAACAACTTTTACGTACCATTGTTCGAGCAAGGGTAGAAGTCACCAGGCTGTCCTTTCTCTCAGCATTGGATTTGATTTGGAGTCTCGTCACGCTTCCCTTGTTCGTCAAAAGAGAGCAACAGAAAGATTAAACCAGCAGGTCACACAAGATATAGCATGCTAAAAGTCCAGTGAAGGTGTAAGATTTTAAGTGGCTCCGTGAAGTTGAGGACACAATTACCTGGTGAATGGGAATTGAAGGCACAAAAAAATCTTTGTTTCGTACTTCCTGTATTTTCTCCTCACTAGCACACCCTGTCAAGTTAGACTGGAGTACTTCCTGTATTTTCTCCTCATTAGCACACCCTGTCAAGTTAGACAACAAGAAACTAGGAAGATTGCACTCCTACCTAGTATCAACCCAATTGATATTGTGTAAACTAAAGTCACTCTAGTTTGTTCACCCTCACACATATCTTCAAGAGAATTATGCAAACAAGGAATAGTGTAATGCCATAAGACACCAGATGAATATTCGATTGCAACAATTTGCAAACTCACCTTTGACATTACGGTACATTGGGTAGGAAAAGGAACCAGAGAATCTGATGAATCCCATTTAGGACATTTGACAAACAAAATGACATTATCTCATGGATTCTCCTCCCCTCAATATTAGATTTTTTCGTATGAACTAACACCGCAGTAAGCACATTGGTTTGCAAGTTGACGTTCACTGAAGTTATGGTCGACCACCTTGGCTACTGTAGTTGCAAAGTTTTCTCCCTCGTGGTCTATAGTGTTCAGAACATTGATTTCAGAGCTCACCGTTGTGTGGGAAATTTCGTCGAACACCTTAGCTTCAACAATAGAAAAAGGCGTTGATACCAAATTCGCTCCCTCGCCGTGAATGCCAAGGCATCCACATTTTTATACGTCGCTGGCAATTTATCAAACACCTGGTCCACCTTTGAGTTGCCACCAGTATCATAAGCAAAATCAAGGGCAGATGAGGCCGGAAAATGACTAGGAGGCAATACAACTGATTGTGAAACTATAGGGACAGAATTAGCGCAGTCAAAATGAACATGTAATGTATTAGCCAGACGCCTCACCACATCATTGTTGGTTTGTTGCCGAATTCGCTGAACAAATTTACCCTTGAAATGCTTCCAATCCAAAAATAGCTTGTTGCAAAATAAGCTATTGAACCAGGCAAGAGCTTCGCCATCAAGGTAGAATGAGGGAAGTGGAAGCCAGTCATTCTCATCAAAGCCAAGGTATGTAAAGTACAACTCGGCCCGAAAAATCCAACTCTCTGGGTTGCGTCGCCACTGAATCTAGGTAGAAAATGTTGTTGGTGTACGATAATGAAAGCACTAATGTAACAAACATATTTCTTCAATATGCATAACCCTTATGTGTTAACTCCAAGACTTATTTAACCAATTGATAATTGGGCCTGAATCTCAAATAAAACTCTCCAATATTTTAATCAGCCCAATAATCTTAAATGAACCGGTTTCATACACCCCTTCCAGCCCATAGGCCCTTATATCGTTAGTTCTGTTCACAACATATACACCAGATAGGTTTTACCCAAATCAAATTGTGAGTCTCTATAATACTTGTACAACTGACTATGAATTATTTAGCATAATTTAAGCATGATGTACATGAGTTGATTTGTCCTTCAAAATGTATTCCATACTTATATATCAAAAAATGTGTCTCTATAATATTTGTACAACTGATAAGAGGTGTTCTCGTTTTGGATTAATTAAACCGACTTTATCTGGTTTTAGATTTTTAAAAATCGAAAGTATTTGATTTGGTTTTGGTTTGTTCAAAAAAATCAAAGAAATAATCAAACCAAACTAGGGGTGTCAAAAAGCGATCGAACCTAAGGTTCAATTCTTGAGCTTGTTGGTTTGGAGCTAAGGAGACACATGATTTGTGTTTGTTCACCAGCCGGCCAGATGCTAAGAATATCCATCATCATTGTTAGGGCTGGAAAATAAAATTATTAGTATATCATGAGCAAAGGGTAGGTGGTTGATACTAGTTATTCATGCTAAAGCCAATGAAGTCATTTTGAGAGTTCAAAGTATTGAGTTTGTTTGGAAAGAAATGATAAAAAGAGAAGGTGATATAGGGTCTCCTTGAAGAAGGCACATACATACATGTCTATTACCATTGGCAATTACTGGAAATGTGTCTGTAAATCAAGTCTTTGTCATCAGAATGCAAATATATGGCCATGATACGCTTTGGTCATATCCAATTTGAGCACTACATTCCCTTCCTCATTCCTGGGATAATAGAATATTTTCTGTAATAGATCTTCCTTTGATGAAATCACTCTGATTTGTGCTAATCAGAGTTGGTAGAATTGACAAGTTTTGAGAATGCTCTGAGTCCCCTTAGGGATCATAGCAATACAAGTATCATGAGTCAACCATTTAGGCAGAAAAAGGAATGTATGGCCTTCACAACCTCAGGCGCAATACAAGACTAATTTGCTGTGAAAAGGCAATCTTTGATCTCTTCTTCAGAAGGAATTGTTAGTATCCTCATGCATCAATCACAGTATCTATGCAGGATATATAGCTCATTGAAGTATGTAACAACAACTTTTGAGACTTGTCTGTTGCCTTGTACCCAATAAGATTGATTTTCATCCATGATCTTGTTAATCCTTAATGTGAAAGTAGGCAGTATTAGAGTCTCCCTCATGTGAAAGTAGGCAGCTTTCTGTTTTAACAACACCTTATCTTGGTATCTCTATTATTACACCAAGTATGTATAGACAGCATCTTGGACTCCACAGTAATCTTCTATACAGTTGATTAAGTCGAAACTTTTGTCTATTCACCTTCATTCTCTCTCTCTTATGCATCAACGATTACATTAAAGTCGAGAGGTTTCCTCAAAGAAGTTGTGCACTTAGCATAGACACAAGTGATATGACTTCCTTTCTTTTAGGCAAGCATGAATCAGCAAGGGCCAGGTTTCCTGAAGCCGGCCATTTGGACAGGAACTGTAAATAGTTGTCAAATCCATAGCAATAGTATTACGTTTTCACTATTTTCATTCACAAAATCGATTTGGATTTCGTCAACTTGTGCTCTACTGATTTGGTCTTGTCTGTGATAATTGGTAGTCCAATGGGAGCCGCAATTCGACAAACAAGTGTCATTTCAAGTTAGAAGTGGTTTCAGCTTCTGGCTTAAAATTAGCCTTCCAAGTTAGAAGCTTCATTTGCATATTGCACAGATCGATAAAATTTCTACCATCATTTCCATGGTCAAAATCAATAAAAACATGATATGGTAAATCATATGCTCCGATCTAGTATCCTGAACCACTATACGAGAAATGTGTATATGGTATTCTTACCTATAATGGTATTCTTCCTTTGATTTAGTATCCTGAACCACTATACGAGAAATGTGTATATCCCGATTGAGTGTATTGATTCTATATCTCAAGTATGGTTGGACATAAGTTTCCATATACACGAAATACAAAATACATATTGTTGGGAGAACAATTCGTAATTTCAAATATAAGCATCAATATAATTTACAAGGGAGTGACCATTGCACTTCTATGAGGCCTACTAGGCCGCCTATACCAAAAAACAACGAATGACGTACAGAAAAATAAACCCAAAATTACAAAAGTCATTATTACATATAAATAATTCCTACTAGAACTTTTATCGTAGTTGGGATGGGAAGAAGAGGTGGTGAAGAGGGTATGTAATTACCTTGGTATTCTATAATGGCGGTTGTAATTTTATTCGTGTCATGCGTCTGACTAACATTTGTTCCTGCAACCATATAATAATAATATGGCTGCTGGTTCGCCTCGAAGATACAATCCACCGATTGTTGTATACTCAATTCGACATAGACTGTTGTAAATAGCTTTGTTATACGACTTCCATCCATTGCGACTATGGTTAAGTTGTGCCTTGCAATCCCAAAGTAGAGTGTTTTACTCATTGCAGCGTTCACAACTCTGAGAAGATATGTCTTCCCAGTATCCACTACTATCCTAAAAGTTCCTGTACATTTTAATTAATAAAGGAAAATTAAAATAAGTGCAACAAACAACTCCAAAAAAAATAATAGGCAGAATCGTAAAATATTAGAAGTTAGAAATCAAACAGGAGAGTCTAACCCAAAAGACTAAGAGACGTTTCTCTTGCCTTGTATACTAGTAAAAACACAAACATGTAGATCTACAACAAACTTTAGATGTCAATTGTCTCAACAGGCAATAAGCACCAGCAACTTTTTCAACAAAATCTGATAACTGTCTCAAAATTTTCAATAAAATCCCTACTAAATTTGATGATAACGAGAAAAACAGGAAAAGGGCAGTTACAACGATCCAACAAACAGCAAAACCAAAGTTTTCATCCTTGTCAACATGATGAAACCAAGAACTTTTCCACCAACATTCTTTCTCGTCGCCTCTTCATGGTCCATGATACCACCTGAGGTAGTCAGCGCAATGTACCCGAACTGCAAGTTGAAACCAATACGTAAAGATCAGAACATAAAAACAGATAATATACAGAGTAAAACTGACTAACAACTAAGACTTGTACTACATCTGTGATCGCCGAAAATATCTGCAATTTCATTTGCTTGGTATCAAGTATCAACTACATATGATGCTTCAATCCACAAAGAAACACACTTCTCATGGACAGCAGAGACTCCATAGGATACAAAATTTCTCCTTTGGATAGACAGGAATGCTTCCTTTACAGGAGAGCCTCAACTGCAAAGAGCGCTTGCTCCTTTGGATGGATGGGTCTTGTAAGCTTTACAGATGAGTACTCAAGATTTTTACTGCTTAAGAAGAAGCAATAATTTTCAAATATCATTTTTTCCCCTTTGAAACAAAACTACTTTTTTCAAATTTCACAATGAAACATTGGTTAAACGCCCATATAGCAAGCCAATTCATGATTCGGCAAAGAAGTAAGGAATCAAAAATTAATAATGTCTATTTCACAAGCTAATATGACCATGACTTGACATTCACCCCAACAATCATTTCTGCTCAATTTGGAGATAACCAGAAATGGAGTTCCATATATTGATCAAGGGAACAAAGTGAATATATTAATTACTATACCTGTCGGGAAGGGAGCAATCTAGCAGTCCATCCTTCAATCTCCAACATCGAAGCAAGGACTAATGACACCACACTTGTTTAGCCTTCCATTCAGTTCGACAACAATCTTTCCGGACCTATGATCATCGACATACTCAAATTCTCCAATGTAACCTACAGATAGATACCAACAGTAAGAAAATGATAGGGTATGCTAGCAGTGCATACAGTTAAGATCAAACTAAATTGATGAAGAGAGATTGAAGGCGAAGATTCTGATTTCTAATACATTAAACAACTTTTATGTATCATTGTTCGAGCATTGGATTTGATTTGGAGTCTCGTCACGCTTCCCTTGTTCGTCAAAAGAGAGCAACAGAAAGATTAAACCAGCAGGCCACACAAGATATAGCATGCTGAAAGTCCAGTGAAGGTGTAAGATTTTAAGTGGCTCCGTGAAGTTGAGGACACAATTACCTGGTGAATGGGCAATGAAGACACAAAAAAATCTTTGTTTGGTATTTCTTGAAATTTTACCACTATTACAAGAGAAAGTGTTTTCTCTATTCCTAAGCTCAAACTGAAAAAATTCGCTTATTTAGGATGCAAAATCACATTCGTCTCGCCACACTTGTTAGCTAATTAAGTGAAGAGTTTGAATTGACATAATTATCAATTCTCCTAAATAATATGTTTTCAATATCAGGCACATCAAGTATTGAATCACCCAAAATAAATTGAAATTGCAATTGCAAGAACTCATATAATAGCTTCTTATATATCAATACAATACAAGCAGTTGGTGCATCTCAGCAAAAACCACCACCCCCAAACAAAAAATTATAATCCCAATAATCATCATGAGCATTATGCTGACTTCCTTCGTGGTAACATCTAGATTGATGAGTTTGAACCAACGATTCATCGGGTTGAACTAGTTGATTATAGCCCACTCCATACAGGACTTGACGCATATGACAAGTGGTGTGTGGATTGCCATCCTGAAAATTACCATTTCCCATGGGTGGACTATATTGTTGACCCGCTGGTGTAAACGCTTGTCCTCCATATCGCACTACTTGCGATCCATTTCTTAATTCATTGAACATGGTCTCCGGCCAAAATCCAATAACAAACAAACCTTGAAACAAAAGATAATAGTCTACAAAAATAAATAACACCAGAGTTACAACAACTACATATATACTTGTTGATATTAATATTCCAAAGTAATTTTAATTACCTTCATCCTTGTAGATCTGAATTAGCAATTCATAATCATCATACATTGGCCTAGAGATTTTTGGGAAAGCATAATCTATTGGTACAGTAGTGTCAAGTTGAACAAATCCTGGACAAATATTATTATAACATCCTGTTTTCTGACCGCCATCTGTCTATTTAATTCAAATAAAAATGAAATTTACTTACTCTACATGCTTTTGAATTATTTCTTTTAGAAAAATATCAATTAATTTCTAATATACTTACTGTCCAATGGGAGTATAACCGAGTCCGGTTATCACCGTATAGTTTTGGATGTACCTAAACCAAACAAACATCATGACTTTAGGAAATCAAATCGTCAAAAAATACTTAATAGGTTCAAATCATTGATTTGAAATAAAAACTTACAATCCATCCGGCTTGTATTTGCTCAAAATTTGTCGCATTATCTGCACTTTGATGAAATATTGTTGCGGAACTATATTGGCCAAGTCCATTTACTTGTGGATTATACAAAGTAACACGGGCTGTGGCACTTGTAAAACTTTTTATTTCTGGCAATGCGTTTATACTAATTCCTGCAAACTGAAGTATAGTGTTACATTAAATTAATTAGAATAACTATCTGAAATTGAATTTGTTGACTATTAATGATAATTTTTGATAATTAAAGAAGTAGTTACATCGATGATATCTTCAGCAAGGGATTCATTTGCCATGCTTAAGGAGGCATCTTTGGCGTTTTGGAGTTGTTCTTGTGTCAATCGTCGAATAGGGACCGTTCCAGTCAGACAACCTTTTTTATTCAACCAAAACTCTTCTGCTTTAAAATAAATATTTTCATCCTTTTGCAATCGTTTGGCTTTGACTGATCTTTGTTTTTCTAGCTCCTTAGCAATTGTCATCTGTTGTTTCGAAAATGCCCATACGTGCAGAAAAAAAGAACGAATTTCAAAGAAAATACAAGTAAAATTATATTCAAGTAAACATAAAATATTACTGAAAATAAATGCATGTGAGGGTTATTTTAATGACAAGGATAGAGTTTAACATTTTTTTTTCAAAAAGTTACACTACATATACTATATATTAAACATTAATTTTATACTTAATTATATATTAAATCTTCAACATTCTTAACAAGATTCATGAATTCGCTAATTGATTGGATGTTTATATGAAATTGTCAAAGGCTAGTTTATTAAGAATCTGATTTTAATTATGAATTAACTATATCTTATAAAGAAATAGATTGGGGCTAACTCAACCCTATAATAAGATAACTTGTGTGGATCTATAACTTGAACTCTTAACATAAATTAGTAACATTTTGGGAAGACATCTTATGGCAATTACTAGTATTAGATTTTTCTTTTCAAATTGTTAAATAATGTATAAATTATTTATATCAAAATTCATAAATTCACAAGTTTCAAAACTTGATTCCACCTTTGATAAAAATACAAAACGTTGCAAACAACAGAATTGTGTTTTATCAGCTTTTGTTTGTCAAAAGAAAAGAAGAAAAAATCAATTAAGTTGTATGAGTATAAATCTTGCACCTTGATTCTTTCTTTGTGCGG
>JAJOOR010007177.1:0-33217 GCA_036250505.1 Solanum acaule | reverse complement strand
ATTATAAACTAACTAATTAACTCAAAATTGTAAACTATTAGATAACTAAACAAACTAATCAAATATCTAATTAAACAAAATCTTTTTGAGACGATTTTCCAATATTTATAAAATACACTAATTATATACATAATTGTATAAAAGACATATTATTATTTAAAAATTATAACAAGTGACAAACTATTCGAAACAACTTGCAAATTATTCTATTATATATTTTTTTTGAAATTTCTAAAATTAATTACTTTAAATCATTTGAAAATTAAGAAGCTCGAGATTAATTGTTATCGGGGAGGGTCAAAATTAGGTGTCAACAGACGAGCGAGAGAGGACAATAGTTTGTATAATTCGCAGGTACGTTTGTATAATTCACGTGTTTTTGTATAATTGAGTAATATAAAGTCTGGAATTATACAAATATAATAAAATTCGAAATAACAAATTGATACAAACATAAAATATATGAACTTTAGATAATTATACAAAATATATCATACAAATTACATTATATAAATCATATTATACAAAATCCAAAAACTACATGTTTAAACAAACTTTAAAAAGGTATACACAAAAAGATTGAATGTATATGATGACAAAACTGAAAAACCAAAGGAAATCATCGTCATATACAAATATAAACAATCGTATACAAATACAAATCAAACAAAAAATTGTTAGCTGTGAATTATACAAATGTGGCGAATTATACATATACAAACATGACTAATTATACAAACTCAAGTCAGTCCACGTAATTAATGTATAATGTTACTCGCGAGTGGTAATTAAGCAAACTATAGCTATGATGAGTAATTAAGTACTATAAGTTTGCTTAACCACGTAATTTTTCCTATTCTTTTATACCTATTTTATTCAATTCTAACTAACTTAAATTTCTTCTACATAATTCCAATTTAATATATGAGCTCCTCTCAATAATTTGAATCTTTCAATATAATACATTATTTATGTAAAATGATTCACATTTACAACACATCAAATTTTAAAATTTGAGTTTGAATCTCTTCAATAACAAATTAATATAATTATTATTGCGACGTTTTAAGTTTCGACTGAAAGACCAAAAAATTAAAATAAATAGGAGTACCATGTAACCATCCAAAATTAAAAGTTGTAAAAGAAAATATTCCAAAGCTTTCACATAAATAAGCACTTGCTTCATTTTTGTTCTGCAGAATTAATACAAGAGTCGTCTTTGTTAGGAAATATTTTATTCTTAATATTGGACTTTCATCTCGAATCAAGATTTAGTTGAACTTCAAAGGCTCCAATATAATTGTTGGACACCAAATTAGAAAATCAAAAAAATATAATATATCAAACATCTATAAAATGTACGTGAAATATGATAAAATATTTTAATAGATGTGTCAAGTCCATATACAACAACTAATAGTTTTTATTAAGTAAAAATGAACCAAGAAGTTTATTCTATAAAAATATGATAAATAGATTGAAATTTTCATTTTAATAAAATATAATAAAGAAATTATTTAAATTAATAGATAATTTTTTAAATAAAATATCAATGTGATATTTTTGGTTATAAAATAAAGTTTGACTATTCTAAGTTGAGTTTATCTCTAAATAAAATTTGAAAAATCATTAAAACTTACATTTTTCCGTTGATGTCTTTTGAGAGAAGAAATATTTCTGCAATTGAGATTTTTGCATACATCTTTTAATATTTTAAAATTATCAATTTTATTTTGACTTTTTTTCCAAAAATAAATAAATTCCAATCTCCTCTTCACTGAAAAATGAGCTCATTTGAATTAGGGAACATAGGCAGATTGAAGTAAAGCACGCCGGCGACAACTTGGGTAATTTTCTTCACTTTCCAATGCTTAATATTTTGTGTTTCTTATGAATTAGTAACTTCTTTATGTATTTTGTAAATTTTTAGTTAAATTAGGGGCTTTGCTTTGAATTGTTTTGTTGATATTAAACTACTCGTAATTTTGGGATTATGCTTAACAATAAGCTTCGGTTTGACCATAGATTTCAAAATTGAAACTTGAAAATTTGAGTTTTTGAAGCTGTGATATGTCTTTTACTTGAAAAAAGTTTGAAATTTTGTGAGTAGAAATGAAATTTCTTCAAAAACAGATCAAATTTCGATAGTTGAAGGTAAAATCTATGGGTGACTGCTAGCTAAGTCCATTGTTGATTGTTGAAACAGGTAATTTTACTACGTAACTTAAATCATAGTAGTTGCTGAAATTTCTTTGTCGTAAACAGTTAACTTTCATCAATTTATTTGTGTGTGTTAACAAATTTAATACACATTTTATTGTTTTCATAACTAGGTTCTGGCCAAACCCTTTGGGGTGGCCCAATGGTTTGAGCTTGGGACTTCCATGTTGGAGGTCTCAAGTTCGAAACCCCTTGCCCTTGAAAGCAAGGGGTTTTCCTTCTGGGTCGAACTCGTCGCACCAGGCTTGCCTAGTGCGGGTTACCTCTCCTATGTGGTTTGCGAGCTATTGCATAGGAGCGGGGGTTTTACCCTGTGCGCACCCAAAGGGTAGCGGCTGCGGGTTTCCCTTGTCATCAAAAAAAAAAAAATTATGTTCTAGCCAAGGTAAAACACATGCCTTCAATGATAAGCATTTTTTTGAACTAGCATCTGTTTCTAGTTGAAGTTATCTCTCTTTATAGGATAGGTTTTGCTTCAATAGTTATCTCTCTAATACGATCATAATTTTCGCTGAATGGGATGACATCGTCGCAATGTTACAAAAACTAAACATTAGAAATCCTGTTTATCATAAAAAAGGAATACTGAAAGCAAAAATCACAATGGTCCTAACTAGCACCTTAAATCCATCTAGGTGAGAATCATAATCAAGTTTTCTTTTTACAAGAACTTCTGAGAAGAGCTTTTCTCCTTACCTTAACCTTATTTTGTGGAGATAGAGAGTGTTTTTTGATAGACCTTTGGCTCAACTGTAGCAAATCAAAATGGTTATGAAAAAGACAATAGGATAGTGAATAAAACATGACAACTAATATGGAAAGCAGTACAAAACATTCAGTAACAACATCTTAATAATGCGGTAATAAAAACACAATCGATACAGAATGGTTACAAATATGAAAAGGACACTACATATGTAAGGCTAATACTACGACAAACAACGTGCTTCCCTAATGCCATGTTATTTGCATCCCCACTACTCCCCCTGGCCCCCATTGCCTCTACTTCTCCCCTATCTCCGCGCTCGAGCGGGGTTTATGCCACCCCGTTTGATCCTCGACTGGTCAAACCAAGTCTTCTTCTTCCTCTTGATCTTCAAGTCCATCACCATAAGCTTATGTTGGACAGTTGGGTAGTAGGATTTCACTCGGTATAACCTTGCAGTCCTTACAAAGGCCTCTATCCTCGTTCCTTAAAGAGTAGGTAATCTATCTGAGTCTTAGCCACCACAATACTGGAGGTAACCAAGTGATCCTCCTTCTTCGAAAAGCTCAAATTATCATGTTCTAAAAATTTGTAAGTAAATGTGTTAAAATCTCATGTATCGAACTACTGATTATATACAGCAGCGGATCTGCTGACACTTACAAAAGACAACAGAGCTTTACACAAAGCAAGTTCACAAGCCAAAAATGCTTAATTTCTTGTAACATTGAACAAAACTGTGACTAATTGGTGTCTAATCTAAAATGGTACCAAAATCGCCTGTTTGACATCATAGACATTGGAAACGGAAGGCATACTCAGCTTGACCTTGACTCTACTTCTTAACAACTATAAAGAATAAATTGCATGCCTAGAAATGGGATTAATGTAGGCAGCATTTTTTTCTCAATTCACAAAGTTGTTTAGTTAAGTGTCAAAAGAGATTGTTCGGACGACTAGCTTTCAATGGCATCCCGAAGTTTTGATAGACTCTGATTTCCCCTCCCGAGCTTGCTGTCACAATTACCATTCCCCATGCTGTGGATTGGATAATGTTATTTCCTTGGTTGTTGCTACCATCAAACCTGCTGGAAGAAGACACAGAAGGTGAGTCGCCATCTCTGATCGATGGAGAACTCGATGAAAACGATTCACTAGCACCAACTCCAGGATCTGTTGGAGATTCTTGAGCTGAGTCCTCATCTTGACAAGTTTGGATTTTTTCCGCTGCACTGTTTTTCTTGGCCGGCAGAGGTGGTAAATTCCTCTTGCTATTTGCACCAGCCGAGTTGTCTTCCCTCGTGGGAGAGCCACTGATGGGAAGTGGAGGTGGTGGAGAACGTTTCGAATCCCTTCTTGAATGTATCTGATCTGCAAGTGGTGGCTGATTCTTTATACTGCCAGGCCACGTGATGGCAACTGAAACATCTTTACATGGGAAGTGCTCGTACGATTGAACATTTACTACACTTTTAGTTTTACTAGTTGCACTTTTAGGTTCTTCTCTCTTCCAGATATACACCTGAGAGTCTTCACTTGCACTTACAATATACTTCCCATCTTGACTAAATGTAGCTGAAATTTGGCTGCTTGTATTCCGTAAACCTGATGCAAGATAATAGATCCACAGTTTATGTACACAATAACCTATTTCAAGCTCTCCAAGTGATTATATTTTAGGGAAAGTACCTTTAAATTTATGGGTCATCTCCGATCCATCAAAAATTCTGACACGAGAATCAGCTGAAGTTATAAGCACTTCTGCTGGATTCCCTGAAGCAAACTGGGCATGAACAAGTTCAGGTCTTAGATAGGTCTCCTGCAAAATAAGGTTACCTAATGAATAGTTGATATAGAAAAGAGAAATACCTGAAAACCAGTGACTTTTTTGGCTATGGACTTCTTTTTGGGTTCGAGTTCAAAGCTGTCCTTTTGTTCCAGCTTGCATTCTAAATCACAAACACGTCGGAAGTTAACATTCACATTTCTCTGCAGATTATCACTTTAATAGAAACCTATGCAATGATTTACTTACCAGAGGTACTGTACATGCGACAGCTCCCTTTATGTGAGCCAATTAAAGCACCCTTCAACAATGGAAAAACAAAAATATATCAGGTGAAACAATTCACCTTTTCTTAGAGAATCACAATTGTTCTATTTCTTTTGTTGATTCTTCTAATAAGTTGATTCTGAAGATAGTTGTGAATGCTCTCTAATATGACTACAATTGATGGTAAGTTGTTTTTGGCATGTCGGAAACCAGTAAAAGTTGGAGATATAACTACCTCGCCATCAGGAGAGTAGCAAGTAGCAGTAACCATTTCATGAAGATCTGTCCAGTCCACAACTTTCCGATCAGATACATTCCAAATTCGAACTTTTCCATCCAGTGAACCGCTGATAAAGTGGTCGTCATCTACTGGATTGAAGTGTATGCAGGTCACTGCTGCACAGAGATTCATCAGATGTAAAAATGTGTGATGGTAAATTTAACACGGGAGTTGATTGATGAGTAGCTACAATGTAACATGGTATCTCACCATAATCGTTATGTGCAAACATTTTTAAGCAGGTCTGAGTCTCGATATCCCATAGCCTGACTGTCTTGTCCATTGAGGATGAAAGGAGTTGCTGCATCAAAATTTCATCTAGCATGTCAAGTCAAGATTTCACTGGAATAATCTCCTTATCAGATAATTCCTTCTTGTTCAGCAATTGATATTTTATCTCACTCCATTTCGTTTTATATGATGTAGTTTGACTGTTGTGGAGTTATATAAATAAAGAAATACCTTTGACACATATCAGTAGTGTGTAAATGCACATCCCTATGTCTATAAGAGCATGTCATTAAGGATAATATGAATTCTTAGAGCTAAGTTTATTGTAAATATAGAAAGGTATTGTTCTTTTTGGTACAGATTAGAAGGAAACGGAGTAGTAAACTGATACGAGCATGAAAACTGACCTGAGAACTTGACCAAGATAGGTCCAGGACATCATCTTGATGACCACTGAAAGTGCATACTGGTTTGTCTGAGAGAGCAAATACAATTTCAGGTACATTTACATACTCTGGAAGTGAATTTCCCTTCTTCTTATTAGAAGTCTTCCCCTTTTTCCTTCTTTCTGATTGCATATTAGTCATAACTGGCAGAGGTGGACGATCCGAATTACTACCAGCCATTGGTGTGTCACTGACAGAATTCGGATCATCGGATTGTTTTGTAGACATAACATCACATTCTTGCACTTCCCATACATGAATCACCCTGTCTTCCCCTGCAGTTGCTAGATACCGACCATCCACGGTGAATCTTATGGTCCATATGGAGCCTTCATGAGCTTGAATTTCCTTACACAATTGCAAAGCTGTGAATTCTTTGTGAATCTTTCCTTGCTGCCGCGCTTTAATCCATTGGGAGGAATTCTGTTTCTGTTTCTGTTCCACTAGTGCAGGTATCTCAATTTCTTTATCAACTTTTGACATGCTCATACTATTTGCAACTCCTTTTATGTTCTTCAATAGAGCAACTCCTGTTTTCTTGCTATATCTGAAACTCTTGCTGAGATACGCATTTACGTTAAGTTTTCTTTCATCATTTGTTGAAACATTTGCACGGCGCATCAGTTCCTTAACAACAGGTGAGTATCCCACAGATTTCTCAAATTCCTCCATGGAAAGTTGCTTCCCTGTTTGTAGATCACTGAGCTTATTCCACATTCCCTCTTCATTGGACTCTTTAACAATGAATTCATTTCCAGTGTCCAGATTTTTTATCAGGAAAAACGAAGCAAATCCCGAATCAGCATTTCCATTTGGCAATGTGGATGATGGTGTTTCACCTCCATTTTGTGGTGATGTAGATTTACATGTTCCCTTTTTATGCGGCACCATTACAGCAGCAGAATTTGTATACTGGCATATTCTTGTAGCTGGTCCTAAAACTCCTGAAAATGTCCTGGTAAGACGTTGTTTAGAAACGTCTCCGAGTAACTGTTCTTTCCTTTTCTTGGTATTTACAGAGAAAAACTCTATGTCACCGTCTGATCTCGACCTGAGCAGCAAAATTGGTGGCGAATTCGAAGCCTCTGGCTCTTGTTCTTGTTCTTGTTCTTCCTCTTGTTTAATTAGCTCTTCCTTGGAAGAACTAATCTCAACTTTTGGTATGGAAGAATCTTGACATGTATCAACTTTTCTTGAAATGGCTCTCACAACTTTAGCACTTGTTAGCTTGAGGAGTTCCTTACTACTTGTCAACCCCATTCCTTGGAGTAAGCGTTTTCGTCGCTCTTTAACATCTCCGGGTTCAGCCATCCACATGCCGTAATCTTCCATGACAATAGGAGGAGGTGGAGACGGAGAAGGATTGGAGATGGAGACGGATTTTGTTTTCGCTGTCCCCATCTCAAGGCCTCGGAAAGTATTCTTGATAGAAAGTGAGGCCGAGAAGGAACGTCTACTATCCTCAAATTCGACCTCATCATCTGACCCCGAGGACGCCAAGTCTTGGGGAACGACCGTGGAAAGGCGGTCGTGGGACTCGAAGAAGTGATCATCGTCATCGTCTTCTCCGAGACCATCCCAGTTTATAGTCAGCGTCCTGCGATACATTGTAAGAACATTTAAGAAAATCAAAGGAAAGACGGCATGTTAGATGGAAATTATTGTATTGTTGTTGTTTTGTTTGTTTGTTTGTTTGTTCATCATAGAAAATTGCTAGGGAGAAGAGAGTGGGGAGAGAAGTGGAAGAGAGAAAAAGAAGGAAAAAAAAGTAGTTATGTTTGTGTAAAGGAAATTGGATGGATTGTGAAGAGGGAAAAGGAAATGGTCAATGGAGGGTCTTTTAGTTCTCCTCACGTCTATGAGTATCATGTTACCACTCTTTGTTGTCTTTTTTTTTTCCTCGGTTTCGATATCTGTTTTGGGATTTTGATTAATTCGGATGCACACCATATAAGTCTCGAAGCACTTCTGATTAAATGAGAAAATATCTTTCTCTATCTAATGAAAGTTATGACTTTTTCCACTGTATCAAAAAGTCAGCACAAATTTTAAATTGAATTTGGCATTTGACTTTAATCATTTGAGAGGCAGAAGGGAGTTCCACCTTGGTAACAACTTATATGACACTTATTATTATCTTATATAAATAATTCTTAATTATCTTAGGTTATCAATTATTTAATTATACATATGTAATACTCTTCTCTAATTTCTTTAACCCTAATGGACAGTTCACATTAGTATGACTATATATCAGAGAAAAAATGACAAAAATGGTCTTCTTATTGTGATAATGGATTCATAATAGTCTCTAAAGTATGTTTTAAATAGTTTTGACATTTTTTTTTCTCCATCACATATTTAACGGACTCTGTCGGTTAGATTTGATAAAAGTTGTTACAAATTAAAAAGGATTTAGCGAGAATTTACATTTGAAGGTATAATTTTTGCTATTTTTAATCTCTTTATATAGTTTGGTCTAATTTTTCGGTGCAATTTCTGTTAATTTTGGTGTCTGATACAATTTTTTTATATTACAGTTTATAGAATTTGATAGGACCTTTTTTAGTGTTTTTTTATTAAGTTAGTGTTATATTCCTTATTTCTATATTAGTGCTTTTGTCCCGTCAAATTAGCACACAAAATTCATTAAATATTTGACGGAGATAAAGCTACTAAGTTTTGATAAACTTAAAAGTCGAAACTGTTCTAAACATAGTTTAGGGACTATTTTAAATCTGATCCAAATACAAGAGACCATTTTTGTCATTTTCTTCTCACTCAAAGTGCTTAATTTGGTGTCATGTTTTTATTAATCTCTTAATTAACGCTTTTAAATTAGGTAAATTATGTAAGATTGGAGTGTGTGGAGGACGCAGTCACGCAGATTAGGTAAAAAGTTAGTAGGCAGTGAAGTGTTGTCTTACTTTTTCGAGGGTTTAGGTGATTGTCGTCGTACTAGCTGTAATATTGTAGTCAGTTGTTTAGTGAGTTTTGATTGTCGCACTATTTTATTGTTCTTGTTCCTTTCTTGCGGGATATACACTGCTTTCCTTGTTAGTTGCTATATTTTTTGTTCAATGTTTTTTTATTGTTTATACTTGGATTTGCTACATTTGAGCCGAGAGTCTTTCGAAAACAGTCTCTCTACCTCTATTAGATAGTGATAAAGTTTGCATATATTTTATCTTCTCCAGACCTCATGAAATTCCACAGAATATGTTGTTGTTACGTAAGAGGGGATGGAGAAGGTCAATGAAGGATCTCTTATTAGTTCTCATTACTCCCCTCACGTCTATCCGGCATAGTAGTAATAATCCATTAGTTGTCTAAGTTATTAAGTAATTCTCCACTGTATATATTATATTTCTTACTGATCTGAATAAAAATCTTTACCAAAACTAATTACTATAAACACCATTTGGTGCTAAATTATTATTACCTCCTCCTACATAAAGGCAAGCCTGGGAACACAACTTCTTTGTAGTGTTAGGATTTCTGAGCCTATGTTGCTCGAACTCTAACTTTGTACTATTGGATTTTTGAGCCTATGTTGCTCAAACTCTTCAAAAGTTTTATTGGGTGTGTGCGGATCTTTATGAAGAATAGTTTATGGAACTTTGAAAGAAATGAGAGAATTTAATCTTGAACTAAATATCATACTTGAGTCATTCAACTCATTTCAAATGAAATATTAAGGGAAAGGTCTCGATGTAAATGTGTTGAACATGAAATTAAAAGTTGTGTTCAGATAAGCTTGCACATGTTTGTTGGAAATGTTACCGCTAGAGAAAATATGTGTTTACTCGAATCATGAACTGATGTTCCAGCAATGTAAGGATTCCAAGCAAACCAAGGTTAGTCCGAATACTTTCGAACGATACATTGAAAAGATTTCTGCAGAGGCAAAATATTCCCACTTCTTTTCTTTTCATATTATGGAGTTTTTATTTCAACATCTCTGGTCACAATTAATTTTAATTTTACAGCAAAAGTCTTCTTATAATTAATCATCAGAAAAATATACAATAAGTTACAATTGATATTTAGAGAAGTTTATTATTTTTCTATATAGTCATAACATTTGGAATGTAGTTAATTTTCTTTTCAAATTTGAGCTTTTAGTTAAAAGGCTACACAATTTTATTTAATATTTTAGAATTTTAAATTAAACCTCTTAAACTTTTATTGTCTGTCAATAAGATTTTTTAGAACAAGAACTAAGGAATTGAGTTGCAACAAATTAAATTAGTAATATTTTATTAACTTAAAAGAATTTTTCCCAAGTTATATAAATAAGATATATATTGACTCATTGCATACCGGTAATAAATTATAAAGACATATGAATAACTATTTATATAATGAAAATAAAGCTTTGGGACCTTAAACATTTGTCATCCATGGGTGCAACTAATGGGTATAGAAGAAAGATATAAAACAGACAAAAATAAACTTTTAGTAATACTAATATCCCAATTTACTTTCAATTTACCCGTGGAGAAAGAATCAAGTTCGAATTCTTTGGAATGAAAATAAAATGTATGACTATGTTTTTGACATTGTTAAAAATATAAATAATACTATAGACTTTCAATTTATTAGCTCATTGTGTAGGATGGTACACCTTAAAAATCTTGTACAATCACAAGCAACTGATTGAATATAGCACCACAAATATTCTTGGCGAAAATGAGAGAAAAGGATCAATGACTAATTATTAGAATGAAAACTGTCATTGCAAGAAAAATGTAGTCATGCGTGTCATTCATAATTAAAATAAATTGTAAAAGAATTGAAGGTGAAAGTGTTGACATTTCCACCACAAATAATCATCTTACAAGATACAGAAATCAGTCAGTCATTCGTGTGTTTATATATATTCAGACTTAAGAAAATAGTAACTCTTAGTGAAGATATTTCAAATCCTTAACCCTTGCCTCAGGATAATTTTTTACTATCGATACCTTGATTCTATGAGCAAATATTTACCATTTAACCGTCGCTTGACTTTTCTTAATAATTTGTACTTTGACATAGTCACAAATTTACAAATATATATTGTAGAACAACATAATATATTATTTTAGAGACCATGAAACACAAATGATATTAATATGATATTTGAATGTCACGATCTAGACCATCGTGATTGGCACCCACACTAACACTTCGGTGGGAGAACCACTACTACAACCCCAATCAACAATGGTGTAGCCAGTGTTGACACCCAATTTTGGACCTCCACAATATAAATTAATCATTGAGCTTCTTAAATCTCAAACAATTCGGAATAATTGACTTTATAAAATTCAAAATATTTTTCAAGTCATTTTAAGTAATTTTGTCATATTTTAATATTTTTTAAATAAATTAAATATTCTATATAATTATATATATAATTAATATAGTTTATGATTATCCGAAACTGTCTTAAAAAAAAGATTTTGTCAAATATTTGGTTGATTAGTCTAGTTATATAATAGTTTATATTTTAATTTATTTAATTTATAATTAAGTTAATTCTTTGATTTCATTAAGATTAAGAAGCTCATTAATTAATTAATATTAATTCATCGTATTCAATATTTAGCCGAATTCACCAATTAAACTCATTTGGCTATGGCTTAATTGCAAATTTCGTCATTTCTTTACCTCATCCTAAAGATTGATTTTGGGCCAAATCCAATCCTCCCTTTCAGCCCAATACAACAATTTCTAACAAAAACCCAGCCCACCAAATAACATACAACAATCCAAACATACCCCAACAATACATACATCAGTAGTACCAAACAACTGGACCCCTCTACATCTTCATCTTCACGGGCAAACGAGCAGAGAACCCAGCAAATTCTCAAGCCCAGAACGCTGCGAAACCAGTGACCCAAACCCATTATCGCGCGTCCTCCCATCTCTCCTCTAGAGGGAATTTGAATTTCGAATTCAATTTCACCGGATTCCCCCTCCCCCCCCCCAAAAAAAAACGAGCCCTAGAATTTCCATTCTATAAATAACCCCTTCTTATTCATGGTGTGGGTCAGAGATTTTAGTTGGAAATTCCTTACTAAGGCAGGGGAAAAAGCTTAAGCTATTAGTTACGAAATATATAAGAAATACATTCAAAAGAGAGAAAGAAGAGTTGGTTTTCCATCCGAGTCTCATCGTTCTTTAAGATTAATTCGAGTTCGAGTGGTTGCCTGGGCTTCTCGATTGCTGTCCATCTCGGTGGTGGTGGAAGTTTGGAACCTTCAGCTCGTTTGGTCTCCGTTTCGCTGTCCCGGAAGAGGTGAAAATCTCGCCTTTATTTCTCTTGTTGTGTCTTTTCCGAAGTGATATAATGCTTACTTGAATATGCTCTCTCTGTTTGTAGTCTTCTTAAATCCTTGGTTGTTGTTCTCGTCTTAAGCTCGGCTTATTTATTCGCTTTGTTCTGTTTCCGTCGGTTGGGATAATTTTCTGGTCTTGGTTATATGTGCTGAAAGTGTTATTGAAATTATTTTGCTGCCTCTTTAAGTATTTTCAAGCATAAACTAGAAGTTCATGCTAATATAAATAGGCGTAGATTTATTTCCTTGACCATTTTATGTTTCAGATGATCCCTTTCGTTATGAGATCCTTATATTGTTTCTTCTATATTTCTTATTCAATCAATGGTATTATATCCGGTTTGCTGGAACGATATCTTGAAAAAATGCTAAAACATGTTTATTCCTCTCTTCCCCTTTAATAAGTTACTCCAAGTTCCCTCTTTTCCTGTTTGAGAGTCATGTGAATTCCTATCTTACCCTGTTAATATTATTCTGATAAGTTATCTATATTAAGACATTTAGGTTATTTTAGTGTTCCATAGGTTGTCTGCTACTTTGCTTGACTATGTAAAAGCATGGGTGTGTTTTTTTTATTTATTTTTGGAATTTATTATTGGTTTCAAAGCAAAGATTAGTAGTTTATTTATGTTACAATGACCCTTTTTCTTGAGAATTAGCTTTCCCTTGCCTTCATTTTGTTCCAATTTGAGTCACATGATATTGCTTCTAATTGAGAGGAAAACTTTGGCCCATTTGCTTTTCGGTTAGTTTTAGTTGGCATAATTTGTGGTTATCTTCTAATGTCCTTTGACTCACTGTTGAGTTTGGCATGTGTGTGTTTAAGGTGAAGTCATAATTAATTAATCGAAGTTTAATTATCCTATCTAATAACATTAGATAATATCTTAAGGTTCATTGAGGGGGGCTTTGTGTGTATTAGTAGGAATTTATTGTTATTAATTTTTTTTTATGTTGCTTTTTTTGACTTTTCCTCCATATGGATTTAGAGTTGTTTGCCTTTTCCATGCTTAAGTCCAAGGAAAATTGTATACAGTTTCAGTTCACTTGGTTTCAAATCATTGAATCGTTACTCACTTTTATTTGTGTGTTACATTTGCATGAAAAATTGTGCCCCGAGTCCTCATGGACTTTTTCACCTTTCCTTGCACCTTCTAATTGGGCCATGGAGGCCTAACCCCATCTTTATTGAGTCGGCCCCATTTTCGAGCAAAAGAAACTGATGAACGAGTGTCGGGAGAGACATACAAAGCTGGAATTTGAACTTCCAAGCTCTGAAAAGGTCGAAAACAGGTTGATATACATGTTGTATACACCGGTATACAGTCGCAAAAAATACAATATACAGGTTCGAAGCGCAGAAATACAGGTGGAAAGGGCAGAAATACAAAGTTCAAATAAAATTACAGGTCCGGGAGTTCGAGAATAAGCGATATACATGGTGTATACATCAAATATACACTTAGCGTATATCATGGCAAATGAATGAAAGGGGCCCAAAACCTTAAGTGATTTCAGCAGGCCCAAATGAAAAAAAATGGGCCAAAGCTTCATTCAAAAATTGTTGCAGGAACTTTAAAGAAATGGGCCTAAAAGCCCATTTTTGCTGAATTTGGGCAAAGAGCCCAAATTCAAATCTTCTCTCCTTTTTCTCTTTTATTTATATCGTATTATTTGACTAACCTTGATTATCTTATGATTTAATTTAATTAAATTCCCAAAGATGGCTATTTCATGTTATTTTCCAAATTAAAGTATATATTTTATTACTTAGCTCTTATTTTATTATTTGTCTTGTCACTTAAGTTACTTCCCTTTAGAATGATCTCCCTTTAGTTTATTTCCCCTTAAAATAATTGATTAGAAAAAATAACAGTGATAAGTAAATAAAAAAAAATGAGTTCTTTTACTTAATTAAAACTTCAAAAATTAATCAAAGTCATTTTAATCAAATCGTCTGTCAACCGCAAGTTAGCGGACATTTCGAGGGCCTAACACCTTCTCAGAATGTACATTGAACTCGAGCTCTTTTTCAATTGATTTTATCTGTTTGAGTCTTTTGAAAACTTTGTATTTTTCTTGATTTTTTACTAAAAAACTAAGTGGCGACTCTGATCTTTTGGAAATTCGATTTCTCTTAAACCATAAGTTTAATCGATTTTTTTAAAACTTAGTCATTTTTATTTTATTTATATTTTCGAGTAAAACAACCAGGAATTTTAGTAAGGGGGTCCTAACTTTGAATAGTAATTTTATTTTAAAAAAAACGATGATTTATAGAGATTCTATTTTTAATAATATTGTGATATAATTTGGGTAAATTGGTCTCTTATTTATAGAGAAAGAAAACCTTATTCCAAAAGGAAAATGTATTAAAATTAAAAAAAAATCTTATTCCACAAAGGAAAAAGGTATTAAAATATAAGAAAATCCTATTCCACAAGGAAAAGTTATTAAAATTTAAGGATTTTTTTTTTCAATTAAAACCTTAATCCAAAAGGAAAAATGTATTAAAATTTAAGAAAATCTTATTCCACAAAGGAAAAAGGTATTAAAATATAAGGAAATCTTATTCCACAAAGAAAAGGTATGAAAATTTAACGAAATAATTCAATTTTAATTGAAAAAAAATACTTATTGGAGGTGAGTTTTGAACTTGGGTCAATCAAGACAAGCGTACCACCAGGAAATCGAACTGGGGTGGATAGTAGGTTTGCAACACCTCTAGCCATCTCCACTATGGGTTACTTTGTTATTTTAGGGTGTCCAAAATACAATATATATCAATATAAGTCAAAACTTTACGTGTATATATCGTATAATTTTTCGATGAAGAGTGTTCAATTAGACACCCTGGGGACAAGGTGGCTACGCCCCTGCCAACCAAGCACTAATCTAAAAACTAAGACATTTAAGTATATGAAAGCGGTTAAGTACTAAGGAAAGAAATAGAGTTCTCATAAACTCTAACAAAAGTCTAACAATAACTAAACAATGCGGAAGAAATAACCTAGAACCTGAAAGTCAATGTACCAAAAAATTTAAAGTTCAACAAGTCTAAACAAGAAGGGATGCAACCCCAATCTAATGAACTAATCAACTAACTAGAACATAGTCTAAATCCGAAAATGATGGACATAGATGAAAGAGAACCCATGGTAGCCCAAAAGAATTGGCTCACCCTTGAATTCGAACGATCACTGATCTCCTAAGCGAAGTCTGTCAATAGACGCTTGAAGATGCCTTGTACTCAACAAAAATAAGAGCAAGTGCAGTATCAGTACACAACCACAGTGTACTGGTAGGATCACGCGACTATCCCACTAAGTGCAACATACGTAAGTCATCACAACAATATAATCGCATGCATATATAGAACATATACAATATTATCAACATTTACTAACAACGAACAACTTCACATTTCTCAAGATACACAATTATATCAAATCATTGGTCCTCTCATAGAACTCAAATCCAAATAATTAGCATACCGGAACGTGGTACCCGATCCAATAATCATGCCAGAACGTGGCAACCAATCCTATAGTTATGCCGGAACGTGGCAACCGATTCAAGTTAGTTATGTCGGAACGTGGCAATCGATCCAAGTTAGTTATGCCGGAACGTGGCAACCGATCCATTCGACACACCATAATCACAATCACAAGTATATTCTCAAGATCATACATTTAAGTCATGATTCATGGCATTCATCATTCCTCTATCTCATTTACAACAAGTGTGATCAATATGCAACATTCATATACATACAAGTATCATAATGAAGCAAGAACAAACATACATCACACAATCATAGAATCACAACCATCACCTACCTCGAAACAAGCTTGAAACCCTAAGAAACTTGATCCTTCCCTTTCCGGATTCGTTTCGCTTGTTCTTGGTCTACAAACAATCAATACAATACGAGAATCAAACAATCACTAATTACCCGAATTGCTAACAATTCTATTAACTCTAGTTCATACCCATGATCCCGAGTATCCAAAATAGGGTTGTTTCCACCATAGAATCTAGATCAAAACCCTCCCCCATCGTTAATTACCCATTCTATTACGTTCTACGGATAGAAAAACGGATTCAGGGGAGTGAAAAGCTTACCTTTACCCTCAAGAATGGTGAAAAATTGTTAGGAGTCGTATGGGGTTCATTCTTTAGCTCTAAAAATCGAAAAGTGCAAAATAAGGTCGTTTAGGGGTTTATTTACGACTTTAAGTTGCGTCGAACCCGCCACAACGGCCCTCACCCCGTTGTAGCGGCCCCGCCAGAGCGGCAAAAACTCCCACCAAGGCGGCTAGCACGAACCAGTGAGCTATTTAAAGAATTTTAAGATCCCCATTTCACAACACACCTCTGACCAACGACGCTCAGAAAATACCATTTACGTTAAGATCAATTTCGGGAGTTCTACTCGCCCGAATTCAATTTCGTAAAGTCGTACGGATTCCTTAACGAGTTATCTATCCACCCATGTAATCATAATCATAAATAAATCACCCGATTGTTACCAGATTTCCCTACACCTTAATGACTCTGATTTCGTCCAAATCTGGACTAGGTTGGAAAAATCCAAATACTACGAAAAAGTTTTTCGGTCCCAAATTTTCCCCCGTCGGCATTTCTATAACGACGGGAACAGGTCATTACAATGAATAACTAATAAGTATTTTGGCTTTTCTTTTTTACTTTTAAGTGGTGTATGTATGCTTATGTGTGATTATAAATCATTTTACATATTGCTTTGGTTACATTTCTTATGCTGAGATATAAATCAAATAGTAAATATTTTCTTTTAGAGGTTAAAAAGAGGAATTTAGTCAAATTTTCTTATATTTGACCATTTCAAGATTATATGTGTATTTTTTTTATAAATGCATACGATTTCTAGTATATAGTCAGACAATTGACGCAGAGAATGAAATTTCTAACAATAATAATATATATTGATCGACCATATTGAGAAGAGTGTAAGAAGTAAGAACAAGACACCTTATATATTTATTAATATACGGTAAATATCTCAAAATGTCATTCAACTTTGTAAATTTATCTAGAAAAGCTATTGAACTTTGTTTTATATCACTTAAATCATTCAACTTAATCCTTTATATCAATAAAATCGCTGAATCAAATTTATTATTAAAATAATTAATTAACTGAAATTCACCCTTTTCCATCCTAAATTTACATACCAACAAATGAAGAATCAAATTATTGCTAAGAATTAAAGCAGCACATCAATTATATATAGTTATATGGTCACTTTGATTCATTTTTGTTCTTGGCTTGTCTATAGATCTGTAGATATTTTCTTTGCGTAGTGTTTTAGGATTTTATATTTTCTACTTAAAAAGTATTAAATTTGTTTTTATAAATACTAATTAATTTAACCACATAAAAATGGATTTATTTTTTTATGTAATGCTTTAGGTATTTTAAATTTTCTATTTAAAAGTTACTGAATTTACCATTATAAATACTTAATGAGTTTTTTTAAAAAAAATTATTTATTTGTGGAGTCCATGTTTACATGACATAAGAAAAAATTATTTTGTCATATTAAAAAACACTAAAGACAGTGATTTTATTGTGTAGAAATCGAGGAGTGTCAATATGTAATATATATACATAAAAATATATTTTTATCTAGCTATGCAACGTAATTTTTCGAGGAAGGGGTGTCGGACACCCCTCAATGTGGCTCCGCCACTCCATCAATTATGATCATAAATTTATGAAGAACGACTACAAATATTTTTATTTTTTTTTATATTTGTACTCTTTCTAATTTTACATATTTTTTGTTTATAACAACTAAATGGAAACTAAACATCAAATTTAATACACATATAACAAGAGTCCGGAGCTTAAAGGGCAAAAAAAAATTTGACAAAAATTCCAAAAGGGCACATCAAATTTTTTTCTAACCAAAGGGGCAAAATCGCTGCCCTATCGGTGCTTTTGTCCAGCTTTTTTTTTTGTTTTTTTTTAAGAAAATCGCTGCCCATGCAGCATTTTTGCAAATTTTTTTTTCTTCAAAAAATTAAAATCGCTGCTATGGCAGCGTTTTTATAAAAACGAATTTATTTTATTTTTTTGGAAATCGCTGGCAGCGATTTCCGTTAATGTTTTTTTATAAAAAAAAAACCGCTGTTGTTGCAGTGTTATTATAAATTTTGTGGAACAAAAAATATTATTTTTTTAGAAATCGCTGCCAAGGCAGCGATTTCTTTAAAAAAAAATAAAAAAATCTACAAAATTTATAATAACGTTGCAACAGCAGCGATTTAAAAAAAAAAACATTAACGAAAATCGGCAACGATTTCCAAAAAATAAAATAAAAAAATCGTTTTTATAAAAACGCAGCCATAGCAGCGATTTTAATTTTTTTTAATAAAAAAAATCGCAAAAACACTGCTCGGGCAGCGATTTTCTGAAAAATAATTAAAAAAAGTTGGACAAAATCGCTGATAGTGCAGCGATTTTGATCTGTTAACGGCGTCAAATCAAAATCGCTACCCCACCAGCGATTTTGCCCCTTTGGTTAGAAAAAAATTTGATGTGCCCTTTTGGAATTTTTGTCAATTTTTTTTGCCCTTTAGGCTCCGAACTCTGTTTAAGAGCCCAAATAATGTAAATATTGGGCATGCATGTTTTGGACTACACAACTTATAGAAATCAGTAGTTAATTAATTAGATACATACTAATTGTAATATTACGAATTTTATTAGATTTTAGTGTGTCTAGATACATATATCTTGAGATATATGAGGTTAAAATTAGGTGTAATTTGTTATAGATACATTGTATCCAAGTGGATTCGCATGTATCTGAGATACATAGACAAATCTCGCTCGTCACTCTTTTATTTCGCTCGCGTATCTGGTAGCTCATATACATACAAATCACACTAGATACATGTATTTTGAATATATATACGATTTCGTTTACCTCCCTCCCGTGTTGGCTTGCCTCTCTCCCTATTTCAGTGTATCTAGTAGCAAAAACCATGTATATAGGTGTGCTTCACTTGAAATTTGATATGAAACTATTAATCAATGATATAATTAGTAATTATTTAAAACTATAGGGAGAATTAGTAATTATTTAAAACTATAGGGAGAATTAGTAATTATTTCAAACTATAGGGAGAATTAGTAATTATTTCAAACTATAGGGAGAATTAATAATCATTTCAAACTATAGGGAGAATTAGTAATCATGGTATGAATGTTTCTGTAATTAGGTAGTTTCGTAACTTACAGAAATAATCTCACTAGTTTAGGAGCTACTTACTTAGATACACGCTACTTCGTAATATTACGAATCTTACCAGATTTTGGTGCATCTTAACTTTTGATACGTTCAGATACGTCTAGATACATATAGCTCAGATACATGGGGTCAAAATTAGGTGTAATTTGTTCAGGATACACTGTATTCAAGTGGATTCGCATGTATCTTGGATACATAGACAAATAACATTCGCCTCCTTCCCATCTCGCTCGTCACTCTTATATTTCACTCGCATACTGGTATCCGAGTTACATGCAAATCACACCAGATACATGTATCTGGGATACAAAACAAATCTCGTTTGTCTCTCTCCCTATTTTAGTGTATCTACTAGCAACAACATGTATCTAGGTGTATCTGATTTGAAATTTGATATAAAATTATTAATTAGTGAGATAAAAATATAATTATTTCAAACTATACGGAGAATTAGTTAATATGGTAAAAGTATTAGATTAATTAGGTAGATGGAGAAAAAAAAACTTAGTCTAGTGACATTGATACGCCTAAAGAGGTCTTTTCTTTTTTAATATATTGGGGGTAAGAGAAGGAGAAATAAGAAAAGGATTACAATATGAAAAATCAAGCGCTCATCAACAAAATGAAAATTTAGATAGTTAACCAAATGAGCTACGACATTCCCAACCTAAATGAGGCCATAAATCACATTTCCACTCTATTTTGCCTACAATCAATGCATGATTGACACCACCTTCTTCTAAAAGAAAAAGGAAAAAGAATGTTTACACAGATAATTGAAGGAAAAGAAAGCAAAAAAGAACATTACAAGACATGTTTCACTTTTGTGGTTAGTTAGTTAATGGTGGCAAAAGTTCATTAAGGACTAATTAACTTTTGAAAAAATAAAGAATGATTAAAGATCCCACTCAATAACCAAATCTCGGAAAATATCCATTGTCTCATATTTGGTTATCAAATGGATATTTGTTTATTGATGTTAGATACTCAAAATATTTATCGTATTTTTCTTTTATATGCTTCTTGAAAAAAAATATTAATTGAATTTTTTTTACTATTATACTCTAATTTATATCTTAAGATATAATTTTTTTAATTAAATATTGAAACTTAACTTTGAATATTTTATCCAACTTGGTATAGTAAAACCTCTATAAATTAATACTCGGTAAATTAATAATCTCTCTAAAGTAATATTTTCCTCCGGTCCCGACTTGGGCCAATGGAAAAAGTCACCAATTTCGATAAGATAATAAGATAATATATTTCCAGAAGACCCCTATATAAATATATGGTCCTATTAATATCATAAATTAATAATTCTTTAAAAGTACAAATATATTTAAGACAATTTAGTGAAATATGATTCTATTGTGTTCTGTTTTTTCTTAAAATTTAAATCTAGTTGAAGCTCATCTCTAACTTTTCTTATTGCATCCAAGAGATCCGGTGTTGTCTTTTCGAACTGCACCATAAAATTGTGAAGAGTTCTAGATGCAATAAATGTTTCCTTATGTGTAACTGGTTCAAAAGGTATAGTATCATCTACAGCTTCTTCATCTGCATCGCTTTTTGATGGTATCCACAATTTCTTCTGAGCTCTGAACCTCTGAACATATATCACTTTCACCCGGATAATCCAACAGGTTATTCACATTCATTTTATTGTGGTAATCGAGATCATTAATCACGACCTCAAGTTCATGAATGACGTTTTCACAAGTGGGTTCATTCAAATTCTTTGAGATTGCATCCCCGAACAAATTTTATAGTGTCAAAAACAATTTGTTATTGTCTCTTGCTGAATATTTGTTGTCCAAGCAAGGATTGCAAAATTGATAGCATCCAAAACATTAATCTTTGCTGGATCAGTTTGTCCCACTTCATAGCCTTATAATATCCTACGATAAAATCTGTTACGATAATACATCTTGAAAGCTCTTATTATCCCAGCATCACAAGGTTGAATTTTGGATGTCATGTTGGGTGTCAAGAAAAACAATTCAACATTTTGTAGTCCTTCACTATTTATATTATGGGCTGGACAATTATCTATCATAAGCAAAACTCGTCTACCATGCATTTTGTGGTCAAACCAACGAATATATTCTTCAAAAAGCACACTTGTCATCCATGCTTTTTGTTTGCATGATAGTGACAATTCAATAAATATGATATATAAATTAGTAAGATACAATGATTTTGATGTATTCGTTGTACTTTATATATAATTTTTTTTTTATGTGAAATCAATAAATATGATACATAAATTAGTAAGATACAATAATTTTGATATAATCAAAATTAACCTTCATTAAATCTCAAACCATTCTTTAAATTAATAAATATTAATTTATCGATTAAATAATATCTCTATAAAATAATAAAATTTTATGGTCTCACCTATATTAATTTATAGAGGTTTTACTGTATTATTTTATTCCACCTCTCAAATGAGATAAATTAGTCTCAGAATTATAATTTTAGAACTATAATCCCTCGAAATAACTTTATTCGTGAACCAAATATGACACTCTATTAAGAAATTTGTAGTTTTTAAGAACAAATAATATGTACTAAGAATGAAATAAGAAAAAATAATTAAATCTATTTTGAACTTTTAAAATAACAAATAATGTGAGACAATTATTTTTTAAAATCACAACAGTTCACAAATAATTTGAAACGAAGGGAATATTTATTCACCGAACATTAGGTTATCAATGTCAGCTATTTATTAATCATCAAATGGATATTAGAGTATGGATATTAGATATTCATTAAGCATCAAGTGGATGAGATCATTCAATGAAAGATCAATTGGGAGAAATATATATATATATATATATATATATATATATATCATTCTGCTGGTATAATCTGACTTGATTGGGCATCTTAGCCAGGACAAGGTGTTCATCAGGATCTTCCCATAAATAGCTCTTTAAATACTGATTATACATAAATTATATATTTAATTTAAACAGATGGATGAGCGGCTATTTAGGTTAATTCTTTAAATTCAGTTCTCAACTCTGATTGTTACTATTAGTACAACTTAATCTATTGTAGTTGGTTGCGCTCCTTAATTTTTAGGTAATTGTTAGTATTTCAAGTGATTTAATAGTATGAAAAATCTTTAATATACTAACTAGAAGTTAAACTCAGGACAGAATAATGAAAGTCTTTCATACAATGTATTTATGTGCCATTTCCTGCCACTAAATAATTAAAAAAGGCAAAATTTTATGTTCTCTCCTTAATAAAAGTACTTTTATACAATGTATTTATATTGGAAAACTTATATAAATTTTACTAGTTTAGGAGCTAATTACTTAGATATACTTTATTTTATAATATTGCAAATCTTACTAGATTTTGGTGCATCCAAATGCGTCCAGATACATATATCTCAGGATACATAGGGTCAAAATTAGGAGTAATTTGTTCTAGATACAATATTGCATCCAAGGGGATTAGCATGTATCTGGGTTTCATAACAAATCCCGTTCGCCTACTTTCATCTTGCTCGCCATTCTCGTATGTATCTTGTATCCTAGATACATGTGAATCACACCAGATACATACCAATACATATATCTAGTGTGATTTTCATGTATCTGAGTGACATAACCATCTCACTTGTCTCTCTCTCCATCTCGCTCGCCTCTCTCCTTATTATAGTGTTATCTAGTAACAAAAATGTGTGTATCTTGGTGTATTTTTCTTAACATATGGTAGAAAATTCTTAATTAATGATAAGATACATAATATTTTAAAAATCTAAATAATAATAGTAATATATATTGTAGTGAACTATATCTAATTATTAGGTAATTCTTCCATTTATTTGCTGTCTGGAGATCAATATAGGGTTGGACAAATCAAAGGGTCTTTTGACTCTTTACGTCTTCAAAGCCCAATTGATCAGAAAGCCGGGCCAAGGATCTAGTGACACATGACATAGATACGATTAGAAATGGGTGATCTTAAAATTTTGACTCTCGCTTCCTTATATATAAGTTTTTAAGGTCCAATTTTATTAATGTTGCCCTAGGACAAATGGACGAGATAAAAAAATTTAAGATCATTCATTTTCAAAATCATTCCCGTAAATCACTCAATTTATTTAAATTAAATAGATGTCCTGAATCACATTTCCACTATATTTTTGCTATAATCAATGTATGATCGACACCACTTATTTGAAAAAGGGGAAAAACAATGTTTGCACAGATGATAGCATTTCAGAAAATGATTGATTCTGCAGATCTAGACAAAGTGAGCTCCTTATCATCTAAGAAGATTCAGATATCTCTGTCAACAAAGTTATAATGGAAATATTATCATCATTTCCAATTCCACCAATACTTTGGTGCTTTCTTCAATTATTGATATGATGAAATGATACTTTCTTTTTCTCACCCTAATTTTCTTTAACATCCGGAAATAATCTCTCTGCCTCAAAAAAATAGTATAAAGACTGTGTATACTTTATTCTCTTCGTATCTTATTTCGTGGAATTTTTTGTTGTTGTTGTTGTACTTCCCTTTAAGGAGAACCTGTTCGTCCTGTTTCAATTTGTTTGTCCTATTTTCTTTTTAGTCTGTATTGTTTTTATAAAAGTGTATTTATCTTTCTGTTCGTACTACTCTTTAGTTTCAATTTTTTACATGACATGTTTAAGACTACAAGATTAGATGACATTTTGATACATTTCACATATCTTTAATATAAGACGATATACTTCAAAAATCTTACTTATTTACTTTTTCTAACTATGTGTCAAGGGAAAAATAAATTGAAACGGAGAGAAATATCTTTTTTTACTTTTTTTGTGAATAGATGGGATACTTTATTTGAACCTACCAACTTATCTCAATTTTGACAACAATGAATTTAGTCATGTTTCTTTGTTAATCCTTTTCAAATATTTCTCCAACTGCCTTTCATGTTAAAAGGCATTTTCGGTTAGTGCTACCTATATGTGGGGCATAAATATGTTGTTGAAATTAATAAACTGCCTTTTAAAAATTTTGTTCATCCTTTCAAAAAGATTAATTATAAAATTCTTATTTTTAGATTTCTTTCTTTGTTCTAAAATAAATAAATTTTTAAGGTGGGGCACATCTCATAAGAAAGTTAGTTAATAACTTTAAGGGAAAAGGGTCTGAAAAATATTTTAATTTTGGCCGAAATTGCTGTTACGATATCAAACTTTATGGAGGACCTTTTACCCCTGCACTATTTAATAGTGTATTTTGAAGGTATATATGTGCCCACGTGGAATATTTATGATGTCCACGTAGGCACATAAATAATACAGGGGGTAAAAGGTCATTTCCAAAGTTTGGTATCGAACAACAATTTCGACCAAAGTTAGGGTATTTTTCAGACCCTTTTCCCTAACTTTAAATATAGAGTAATTTATCAATATTACTCTTTTTTAAAAAAAAAAAAAAGCTAGAGATAGTTGAAAAATCCATCCAAGAGAAGGATAATTGATGTTTTAGCTTTTAAAGTTGGTTCGAAATAATTGATGTTGACAAACAAAAAGATATTTAACGATAATTATTTCAAACCTAAAAAGAAAAATACTTCCTCCATTCCATAAAGGACAATTTCATTCTTTTTCTCAAATTTACCTTTGACACATATTCTAAATTCGATGTACAAATCTAATGATTATTACTTCAACCTAAAAAAAAATAAAAAAAATACACCCTCCATTTCCTTTTAGTCCATTCCCTAAATGATACTATTTATTTGTTCTTATTTTTTCCTTGACACATTCATAATTCAATGTACTAATTTAATGATATTATGTCCACCTAATTATTTTTTAAAATATATGCTGAACAAATAAATAAAGGAAAAATTGTATAAAATAGCAAACCTCTAATTCAAATTAAATATTATATTCACAGTTTCATTTAATTCTAATCCGTAGCAAACACTTGTCATTCGCCTCTCTCCCCAAAACGTTACTTTTATACAAACACAAATGTATAAATTGTGTTTGTGTTTGTATAATGCGAGAGAAAACTGTATATACAAATACAAATACATATATTTTCGTCCTATACACTTACAATTATGGATCTTCCCCTACTAGTTTTCTTTTGTCTTTCTCTCTTTCTCGCTTTATACAAACACAAATTATACAAATTACAATGTATAATTTGTGTTGTATAAAGCGAGAGAGAGAGATTTGATATACAAATGTTTTATTTCGATTCAATTGTATAGAAATTCAAATTTTATGCAGATATACAAACACAATCATTGATACATATACATAGTAGTTACATATATACAATCGATATATATATACAATCGCTGCATTTTTATACATACGAATGCCTGCCTGCGATTTATCTGATGCTCCATAGCAAACATAAAATTTGCTATGGAGCGCAATTATACAAACTATAGTTATAACATACAAATATAATTTTTATATTTGTTAAACCTAAAATTTACTCATAAATAAAAGCAAAAATAATATATCGGAGCAAGTATAATTTGACAAAACAATGGGAAATAAAAATATTATTAGGATGTTATATCTATGAGTTGATACACAAATTAATCGAGTCGTACCACATTGTTCTAAGAAGTTATCTTTGTAAATTAAAATAGCCACCTCAAAGAGAGAGAGAGAAACCTAAAGTACAAAATCAACAGGTTTAAAAGAACATAAGTACCATAATTGAGTGATAATTGGACTAACACTTGTTGCTTTCTTTAGAAAAAACAAAAGGGTCTTATATAGTCATGACTAGGGTTGGGCATGGTATGATATTGTACGGTATTTGAAATTTTCAATACTGTAATTTTGGTATTCAGTTTTTAAAACACTATATTATTACCATATCAATTTAATTCGAAATAGTTCGATATTTTAAAGTTCAATTTTCATATTCTACGATATGATAAATCGGTAACCAAAGTTTGTTCAACTTCGTCTAGTATATACTCGTATAATAAAGTATTATGACTTCAATAATTTTTTTTTAAAAAGTCTCAAATATATCATACTAACACATTACACATGTATAAATATATATTCAAAATAAAGTACAAACAACTCATTTTGTTAATCAGTTAAATTTCAAATACACTTTCGCTCAAAATAGAATATACAAAGTTTCACGTTCTAATACTTATACTAGGTTGCATATTTGTTAGTATTTTAATCATACTAATAATAACAACATATATATATATATATATATCGATTTCGATACTAAATATCAAACACCGTATCGAATATAATTTTTTTTATAAATGTATACCAAATACCAAAATCACGGTATTAAAATTTTTAGTTTGGTACGGTAATTCAGTATATACCATACCATGACACGTATATCGTATTGCAAGCTTAGTAGCATGACACATGGCACGCTCTCAATGAAAGTGTCCAATAACTAATAGTACTACAAGATGTTCTTTTGAAACATCTGTTGTGTTGTTAACAATTTTTCCAAATATTTTAAAATAATTTTGTCGAATCAAAAGATGAGGACTTTTTTTCCTGAAAAAATCTAATTATTATATTTATATATGAAACTGTGGAAACAAAAAAGTCAATACATACAGGGATTATTTTGGATCCAGTGAAAGAATAGAACAATTGTTATTAAAGCCATGAACCCACCGGCCATAGGATAAACTATTAAACTATGAATATAAGTTAGATCGATAAAAACTTAATAGTTATAAACTCTCTCTTAGCGTTTCAGTATCAATATATTGTTATTATTTATATAAATATCTTTATCAAATATCTAATCACATAGATTGAATTATCATTTTTATTGACTTCTTGTTAGTCTTAGCCTTTCTTTTGAGGTTCTAAAGAATTATAATATATTCCTATGGGTTTATTCAGATATTCAATCAAATTCAGTTATTACTTCACGTAATTAATAAAAATTATTTTATCTTTCAACATATATTTCTCACTTATTAATATTATTTGAGTCTAAATAAGATATCAAATCAAGTAACAATATATATAAGACGTTAACATGTTATAATCTAATATATCACGAAATTTTTTAACTTAATAATCATAAAAACATAGATAATCATAGAGTTTAATAAAGAAATAAGAAATATCGTTGACATATGTTAGTTATTATTTTATTTAAAAATTTATTTCAACTATACGAAATATTTTCTTATGACTTAATGAGCGCACCTCCATGAGAGAGGAACAAAAATAGTGATGATATCTAAATAACAAAACCAGCAATGAAAGAAGGATGGTATTATGAAGTAGTGATAACTAGATTAACTCTTAAAATTCTTTGTTAGTTAAAATGTTGAAGCCAAAATAATAAAATTAAAAAGTACTATACGAAAAATATTGTTAAATTTGATTGTAACATGTGTCACACTGTAAGTCGAGCGACATAATACGTGTCGTCACTCTTTAATGAAGGAGTAGTGACACGTGTTGCTTTATCAAAATTAAAAATGGTTCTACATGTGACATTTGTTAATGTAAGTCTAATAGCATATTATTTATAAAATTTATTTTTTCACCATATTCATTAAGGAATTCATTTTTCACTTTTTAAGAAATTTATTTTCCTAAAGATAAATATTTTAATCAAATGGATATCTTAGCTACTTACAAATGGAGTAAAATAAACTTGTATCTAAACAAGAAACTACGAGGTAATCTGTCATAGTAAGAAACCACCTAGACCAAAGCCTTTTTATTATGCTTATATTATTAAGGTAATATCTGGGGTTGGGGTTATCATAAATAAATATTTTAGAGGTGATTATTGTTTCTAATCATGTCATTAATTCTCTAATTAAAATAAAGTAAATGCACTTTTTAGTTATTGACATCCTAGTGGGCAACTAAAACTACAGGTATTTCGCACCTCTTTCCATAATTAATTAATTGCTTAATCACATTCTTCCGGTCTATCTTCGTGTACTGGGAAATTTGTGAATTTGATACTCATGATTTCTGATTAAGCATATTTAATCGAGTGTGAATATTTTTTCCATTTACTTTTACTTGTTGTACTTTTTCCTAAAATAGATTTTCATTTTACTTATCACTTTTGACATATCAAGAAAAGAGAATTATATTTTTCCATGTTTACCTTCATCATTAAATATTCTTTGTCAAATCATTTTTCAAGATTTAATACTAAACATCATTTAATAAAGATAATTTGATAAAAAGCCTATATCAATAATTATTTTCTTAATGAGTGTATCAAATCAAAACGTGACTAGTAAAAGTGAACGGAGAAAGCATTTGATTCTCCTATTTCTAAATCTCCAAAATTTGATGAATTATCAATGATGATGAAAAAATTAATTATTTATTTATCAGGTTAAATTTGTACTATGACCACGAAATGGGACTAAAAGTAATATATATAAATACAATATATTTTCTACGTAAAGGGACTAAAAACACATTTACTTAGTGAAATATTACTAGGAGACCAAAATAAAAATATATCAATAATTGAGAGATCGAAAGTGAAATTATTTTATAAAATTAATTAATCATAATCATTGAGCTCCCTCTGCAGGTGTTAATCCTAATAAGATTGCACTTTATTCCATATGGTACAATTAATTTTGAGATATATTTTTTTTCAAATAGTTACTCAATTAATAGTTATTATCTCAAAAAATATATATTTTTATTTAAAAAAATTCAAATAAAAAAAATAACTTTCTCAAAAAATATTTGACATATTTTTCCCTATAAATTCAAATACGTTTATCACTATCTTGTGAAATTAACAATTTTTAAATATTTTAATTCTTTATCATCTCTTTAATCACATTTAGTGACATACGTATAATCATATAAAATAGGATTAACTAAAAGATGGATTAAATTAGATTATTTAGGAAACAGAGAAGAAATTTCTTGGTGATCCTTGCTTTATGGGTGCATCTAAAAGAGTCATACTAGGAAACATGAAAAATTGTAATGGGCGGTTGGTTGTAGGGACGGAATTAGCTCATAAGTTATTAATTTACATAAATTTAATAATTTATCATCAGATATATTAAAAAAATTATCAAATATTTAAAATATATAATTATAAATTCAATCATTATTATATATATAAATTTAAAATTATCATAAAAATTCATACATTTTAAATCTTGAATTTGCTTCTATTTGTTTCGTAAGCAAAAAGTCCTTTTGGGGCTTATAATAATGTATTATTGCACATGCAAGACAGAGGGACCATATAAACTATGTCTTAAAAACACCACGAATGCACTTTGTAAGGTTATATATGAACTAGATTCAAGGATTGATGATGAATCTTATGGATGGATTAAAATAATTCAATTATTGTTAGTACTAATTAATTAATTAAGCTCCCTTAAGCATTAATGCACTTTTAGTTAAAAGAATGGGGATCTAAGTGTCAGTTTTTCTTTATTGGAGGGTTACAAAAAAACAAGAATGTTGACAAATCAATAAGCACCACAAATACTCTGCTAGAAAAGCCAACTCACTTTTCAGTTTTTCTCATTTGAAGAGATGCTTCGTTTATTTTTTTATTTGTTGAGTGCGGAATCAGAATTTTCATTAAGGAGACTTAAATACAAAAAAGTGAACACATAAAAAAATTGAATAGAGTTCAACGTCTACTATATATAGATAATCTTAAATCGAAGTAAAAATATGATAAAATAAAAAAGAATTCAATATTTACTATATAAATATAATTTTGATCATATATACACATTTTTATCGAAAAAGATTTGGATGAAACTATGAATTCTTACTAGCTCTGTTCTTATACTCGGTTCTCAATATATATATATATATATAGCAATAACATAATTAATATAATTTTATAAATAGAATTTGAACAAAATAAGTAATAACTAGATATAATTTATTTTACTTTTGTCTTTATGAAATAAAATAATTATTTTTGATAAATCCTCGACTTATATTTTCGAACATATTTCAATGGATGAGGTCCCATACAGGGGACCACAAATTAAACCACCATTAAAAGACGCGTGGACTACTTGATGATAATAAATTTATGTTGCAAAAACATGAACGTTTCTTAAAATAATATGAAACTTAAATAAAGTGAACTTGACCAACAATAGCAAAATTTATTGGTTGATTTCATAAATGATGATCACTTTAATTTTTATTTTATTATATTAAATTTACTAAATTTACTTTTCATAACATAAAAATTTCTTAATTTGTTTGAGTATCACAAAAAGTTACTAATCTATTTTTGTAACAAAAATATCATCCAACTTGTACTGTAAAATCACGCCAAGTTACCCAAACATTTTTTTTTTTGGAATCAAAAGATCATTCATTTTTTTCTAAATACTATATAAAATTAACTCGAATATTTGTTTAGTAGTAAATAATCAAAGAGAATTTGTTTGTTTCTATGCATAAATATAGTCAATCGGAGATTGTTGTCCTTGTCCCAAATACTAAATTTTGATGAAATTAAAATGAAATAGTGCCACACTGAATCAGTAAAGTAGGCTAAATATTGGCTAATTAAGTAATTATAAATTTATAATGAAGCACTTTAGAAGGTTGGGTAATATTTTGAGTTCACGAATTTTAAATTTAAAAAGAAAAATTATAAGACTTCTAATAAATTATTTTTATATATTAAATATACATTTTAATACAAATACGTTATCCATAGCGATAGGTGATAGCTTTCACAAATAATATAAGTATCATATTTTTAAGAGAAATATATAAAATTAAGACATGAAAAATCATTGACTAGTGAATATATAATCTTTTGTTATATAGTTTTAGAAGGAATATTCAAATAATATCCCCCACCCCCACACCCCTATGTTTCAATTAGTATGTAACACTATAACTTTCTATATATTTGAGTTACTCTTAATTATCATATTTGTTTGATTAATTGAGTTTTTATTATTTATTTTTGTTAAAGAAATTTGAGAGTCAATAGTGCTAATTCGGCAATTTCTTTAACGAATTGTTCTTAATAGATTAGCCTTTTGTATGTCAAGGTGAATAAAACTAAGTACAATAAATAGGGTTGTACAAAATTTGGGTCAAATAGGTTGTTGGAAGTTCAGATTATTGATTTATCAGTTTTATAACCGTTCAAACTCCTATAGTTATTGGGTTATTTGTTTGAATCTTGTTTTGACTACTAATTCTTAACCGTTTAACCATAATTCTGATGAGAAGTAAACTTATATTTTTATTCTCACATATATCTTATCGGAAACATTTTAAAAATATTTATCATGAAAATGTTATTAATTTTGTATCCATATAATTTCCTGCTTTTAAGAAATCTCACTTCAATAAACTTACATGGAAATGATTAAGACAACCTTATTTATTAATAAACCCATAATCAAACTATTTATAATTGATAATTGATAATCCAGTACTTTGATTTATTAATTCGTTATCGATTTTGCATATTATAAACACGACAACCAATACCATTTATATTTGAACCGTACCGACCAATACCCTAATGTCAAATTTGTTGGAAACATAAATAATACTAATCTAAAAATGAAGTAGAAAACTTCAATTGTACAAGCACTTACCACACACCAACCCCAATTAATAACTTATCAATCCTCCTTTTTTTTCTTTTTTCTTTTAATCATGTCTACGTTATTTGTATTAAAGTTTAATTTATTTGAACTCCCATATAAAATTAAAGTTCGTATTCTTTATCAACAATTTTTTTATAGTTTGAATTTAAACTCGAGATTTTTGATTAAGAGAAGAATAATTTTATTCATTGCACCACATTTCATTGTTATTTATTGAGTTTGCATTAGAATTTTGATTACATTCGAATCACGCACTGCAAGACTCATTTGAAAGTGACGCTTACAACTTAATTTTCTCCATACTAATGCTCACATCCAAAATCTCTAATTAATGATAGAACAGTTCCACCACTGCACCACCAACAATCTTATCAATCCTCTTTTAGTTTTTACCATCCCGACTTTTCATCTACCCCACCCCCAACCCCACCAAAATCAGTCCAAAAAAGCACCGTCACCGTTTTGAGTAACGGTGACAACTGTTGTTGTTCCAGATGAACGGTGATGATTCTTGAATCATCATTCATTTACGGTGTTATCTAGTACAGGGTATTTCTGTTTACTTCACTTTGTCACCAGCACCAAATACCAAATTGCATTTGTTTATGGTGTCCCCTTTTTTTCCTTTCTCTATATTTGTGTGACTTTTCTTCTTCATTTTACTCATGTAAGTTAAGTGTTTGTGTAAATTCCTCAAAGAGATAGTAGAAAAAAAATTGAAGGATGAGGATGGTAAGAGCCATTGATTCTTCAGAATGTCCTAGTATTTGTGGGTTCTTGGTTGTTGAAGCTTATCCTAAAAGGTACTCTTCCAAGATCCCTTCTGATTTAGTCCTTTTCTTGGGTCTTGGATTCATAGATTGGTAATACTATACATTGAAAAAGATACACAAATTATATTATATAGTTCTGTTCTGTTTATTAGAGGTGAAAAAAAGGGTAATTTGGGGGAAATAAAGATTATGGGGTTTGCAAGATTTACTCAGTTTCTCTCACCTGTCTTTGGAGGGTTTAATGAGATTCTTGGG
>JAJOOR010007176.1:0-21416 GCA_036250505.1 Solanum acaule | reverse complement strand
CATTCCTAACAGTTCTTGTGTTCTATTCCAAAATATTTCTATTCCAATCACATATGATGCCTCTTCTATATCTTTCATTTCGAAATTGTTAGAGAGGTATTTCTTAGTATCATACAACAAACCAAGATCATTCCTAACAGTTCTTGTGTTCTATTCCAAAATATTTCTATTCCAATCACATATGATGCCTCTTCTATATCTTTCATTTCGAAATTGTTAGAGAGGTATTTCTTAGTATCATACAACAAACCAAGATCATTCCTAACAGTTCTTGTGTTCTATTCCAAAATATTTCTATTCCAATCACATATGATGCCTCTTCTATATCTTTCATTTCGAAATTGTTAGAGAGGTATTTCTTAGTATCATACAACAAACCAAGATCATTCCTAACAGTTCTTGTGTTCTATTCCAAAATATTTCTATTCCAATCACATATGATGCCTCTTCTATATCTTTCATTTCGAAATTGTTAGAGAGGTATTTCTTAGTATCATACAACAAACCAAGATCATTCCTAACAGTTCTTGTGTTCTATTCCAAAATATTTCTATTCCAATCACATATGATGCCTCTTCTATATCTTTCATTTCGAAATTGTTAGAGAGGTATTTCTTAGTATCATACAACAAACCAAGATCATTAGTAGCAAGCAAGATGTCATCAACATACAGAACTAGCATAATAAACTTATTCCCACTAACCTTTAGATATATACACTGATCAACAATAGTTTCCTTAAATCCAAAGGTGACAATAATTTCATTAAACTTAAGATACCATTGTCAGGAAGCTTGTTTAAGTCCATATTACCGTATATTAACTTCTTAAGTTTACACAGCATGTGTTCTTTTTCTTTAATAGAAAATCTCTCAGGTTGATTCATATAATTTTCTTCCTCTAAATTTTCTTTTAAAATGGTTGTTTTCACATTCATTTGATGTAGCTCTAAGTCATAGTGAGCTACGAAAGTCATTATAATTCTGAGTGATTTTTTCTAGAGACAGGTGAAAATGTATCTTTATAGTTAATGCATTCTTTTTAGTGCAACATTTGACAACAAGTCTAGCCTTGTGACGTTCGATGTTGTCAATTGAGTCAAATTTGATCTTGAAGATCCATTTACACCTAACTCTTTTGCAACCGTCAGGTAATTCAACAAGATCCCAAACTTTATTATGTTCCATAGATTTTGACTCATCATTCATAGCATCTATCCATTTTTCAAAATCATTACTTTCAATGGCTTGTGAAAATGAAACTGGATCATTGTCAATTTTCAAATCAATTTATAATTTGTGTAGATCTACCAAATAACCATCAGAAATAACATGTCTCTTTTGTCTTTTAAATTTTCTTAATGCTACTTCTTGTGGTTCATCAATTATGACTTCATTGAGATTAATGGGATCATGCATTTGTTGTTCTTATTAATGGTTAGATTGTACAACAACTTTAGAAAAAGTGTAGGGTAGAAAAATTGGTACCCTAACTTCTTTAATTTTTATATTATGTGGTTCTTCACTTCCACTAATTTCGTCAATCTTAATGAACCTAGCATTTTCAGTCTCAACAATTTTCATACTATGATTAAGACAGTAAAATCTACGCCCCTTTGATTTCTCTAGATAACAAATGAAAAAATCATGAATTGATCTTGAATTCAGTTTCTTTTCTTGTGAGTTATAAACTATAACCTCTGTCGGACACCCCAAACATGCAGGTGGCTTAAACTAGATTTTCTACCAGTCCAAAGTTTAAAAAGTGTCTTTGAAACTGCTTCAGTAGGAACCCTATTTAATAAGTAAACGGCAGTTCTTAAAACATACATCCACAACGAAAGAGGTAAAAATGAATTGCTCAACATACTCATAACCATCTCCATTAATGTACGATTGCGCCTTTCTACCACACATTTTGTTGTGGCGTGCCTAGCATTGTGTATTGAGCACAGATGTCATGCTTTTCAAGAAATTTAGCAAATGAACCAGGATGTTGTCATGTTTCATCATATCTTTCATAATATTCACCACATCTATCTGATTGATTATTTTCACCTTTCTATCTAGTTGTCTTTCAACCTCATTAATAAATACCTTTAAAGCATTTATCACATGAGATTTTTCATGCAACAAATAAACATATTCGTAACGTAAAAAATCATCAGTAAAAGTGATAAAAATATTTTTCCTTACTGAAAGATGTAATATCAAAAGGACCAGATATATCGTGTATAATTTCAAGAAGTTGTGTGCTTCTTGTGGCTCCTTTTTTTGCATGTTTAGTTTGTTTTCCTTTAATACAATCCACACAAATATTAAGGTCTGTAAAATTCAAATTTGAAAGGATATCATTTTTAACCAATCTTTCTAGTCTTTCTTTGGATATTTGGCCTAAATGCTTATGCCACAAGTAAGCCCATTGTTCATTCGCCAAACTTCATTTCCAATATTATGATGTAAAGTTAAGAGAGTTTCGGCAAACATACTATCAAAATTTAATTTGTCTAAGATATCACAAAGAGTACCAGTACCAATATGATGATTATACTTAAACAAAATAAAATATTCATTACCTAAATTAAAAGAGTATCCAGCCTTATCCAACTTAGACAAAGAAACTAAATTTCTCTAAAGATAAGGTCATAACAAGTTTCAAATAAATCTACGCTCAACATCAAGAATCAAACGATATGTCCCGATACCTTATTTCCTCCTAAACTAGCACTCTGTACAATTTATGCACATTTTATTTGTCTTTCATAATGTTGTAGTTTATCTGGAAAGAGCCATACTCAGACGGTAATGAGTTGATGATAAATTGTGCAAGGAAATTCTGTTCCACTTTCATTTTCAAAGACTTAAGTCTTGCTGCTATGTTTGTCAATGACATGCTCATGCCTGGTATGTGAACCATCAAACGATTATTTTCAAGATCGAATTTCAGCTTTTTCTTATGTAGTGTATTTTTTTTTTTTGGTGAGTAAAATATTTTATTTACCAAAGAGCTTAACAGAAATAAACCGGCCAACTTGGACATGCAGTCCCAAGTCTTGTTGAAGCACAAATCATCCTTATCTAGCTAATACTCTTATAATTCATGGATATACATTGAGTTCTTGTCGTCTACTAGCTAATCTAGGTTGCCGGGATCCCCTTCCATGAACCTCTTGAAAGACTTGTTGAACAATACTTTCAGGTGTCATTTGCTTCTTTTGAAATATTCTACCATTTCTTTCTCTCCAAAAAACCAGTATAATGCTCCTGCCATTGTCATTCTGTATACCTGCATCTTAATGTTTTTCCCTTTCATGTTCCTTACTGCCCATCGAACTTCTTCCTGCCAGTTCATACTTTGTCTCTGTATACCTTGCCACCCCAATAGTTTCCTCCATATCTTTTCAGCATAAGAGTATTTGAAGAATAAATGATCAATATCTTCATCAGTTGCCTGACAGAGTGGACACGTTACTTTTTCTGTTAAACCCCATTGTGCCAACATGTCTTTAGTTAGTAGCCTCATATTCAGTGCAATATATAGTATATACAGCCATTTAGGAGCTCCAAGGTTTGCCCATACCAACTTCCTCCATTCCACTCTCTCCATATTACCCCTTATCTGCTGATAAACCTCCTTGATAGAATACTTATCCTAGTTAATCATATCATGTTCACTATATCCAGCTTCCTGGAGATATTTATGAACCTTCAGAATCCTCTGTACCATCCAAGATGCCTGCTTGACCTGTACACCCCACACAAAATTCTGTTTTCCATAGTAGTTATGCACCCATACACCCATAATCTGTCTTTTTTCTTGCACAAGTTCCATAGTAGTTTCCCAAGGGCAGCTTTGTTCCAGGTATTATGTAGTGCATTATTATTTTGCCTTAATTCTTTCTATTTGAGGAGTCAAAACAAAGAGTATAAAATATCTTTTGGTGGCTAGGCGTTATCGCAAGCTAATTCCGTCACTGAATATTCCATTTTCGTTAGAGAAATCGTTAGTATCGTCAGTTGGTGCTTTGGAGTTTGCTAAGCGATTCTTCGTAGGTGGAGTGACTAAGGACTTTTTTCCTATCTCCTGTCACATGTTAAGATCCTTAGTTAGTTCCATATCCCTCGTTCTTGTAATGAGGGCTATTATGTTTAAGAATCTTCTATGGTGGTCAAAGTAGTGAAAATACCCATTAATGTCCCAGCAAGAGACTTATCAGCAGTTTGGGAGGACTCTTCCACAAGTTTCAATTTTTTTTGCATTCTCAATTTTGGGAAGAGTAGTCTTAATGCTGCTGGCAATATTCATTCGCATGAACAGTGAACCTAATCTGTTTGACCGATCCCAGTTCTTATAATAGGACCTCTCTTCAGCATTGTTACTTTCAGTAATAGTAGTTCACTTCTCAGTATAAAGTGCAACATCAAGATCTAAAACTCCGAGATGGACTTGATCTGTTCGCACTTGAGAAGTTAAATCGTTAAAGGTCGTAACAGAGGCAGAATGCGAATGAAGGGCAAATGTTGCACATAAAACATGCTCATTTGTTAATATTTCGAGTTATGAATTTAAACATACTATTAAATTCAAAATTGGTTTATGTATTCTTAAATGTATATAGTTGTTCTCTTTTGGGTGAAATATCAAAATACAACTTTAGACATAATGCTTGAAAGTAATTTAACATAATTCAATACTCTTAAATGCATTAATTAATTATCTATGGACAAATAAATAAAACTAACGATACATCTAAATTATCTCTTTAACGTTTAATGGTAATAACTAATAACAACAACTAATCAACCTTTGGGTGATCCATAAATGTCTTATAACCAAAAACTTCAATTTACCCACAAGATTTATATCGGTTATAAGCATCAAAATAAATGAATAATTGAATTTAAGTTGAATCATTATTTTGAAATTATTTATTCATAAATATTTGACCGCTTTTGCGATTAACAAATCTCATATATGTAATTTCAAGAAGTATTTGAAACGATATTTTTCATTAAGTTTAATTTTTAATCGCCGAATCCATCATCTTTTCTAATTAAAGAAAAACATACTTTTATGAAAAATTATTAGTTCCTTAACCGTGCTCATAATACCACATGTAAGCATTTCACATGATTATAAAAAACATAAATAATCTAATAATAATAAATCCTATCAATTAATAAAGATTGTAGAACTACATAATTTCAACATAACATAAATCTATAATAACTTAGTGAAGAAAATATACCACACTCCGTCATAATGTCTTCTTTTTTAAGGGAGGAAGTCTTAGTTGTTCTTAATTATTTTTTGAAAAACACTTTTCTCTTTCCTTTTCCTTTATTGGTTTCTTAGAGAATAGATAGATAAAATACATTATTCTCTTATTAAAGACAGAGAGACGATCCATAATAAATTGTACGGGGAGTTACAACTCCTTTTAACATTTCATTGTGTAAGAAAAAAAGAGTTACAATATAAATTCATTTCTCTATAACATCCCATCAATTTAACTGTTTAATATTTATGAAACTAACTTTTATTAAGTGAGCCCCAAATGAAACTTACAGTTTAACTATAGAAAAAAATATTAAAACGACAAATAACTCTAGATTTGGAGGATTTTGCTATAGCCAAACGCGAGGGAATAATTGTTTATAACAATACTGACAAGATTTTTTTAGCAGGTAATATAAATATTCTAAGTATGCATTCTATTTCATCATATCACATTCTGTTTTGCAAGACTAGAAAATCATCATCAATACCTCGGTCTAGGCATGAGATAATTCTTTGTTCAATAGCCTTGACTATTTACAACTAGCCAATTAAGAAGTCTCAGATGTACTAGTATTGTATCTTTGATGTAGTCGTTGATTCTCTCGAGAGGTCATAATTTTTGCAAGCAAAAACATTAATGACGAAGAAGACTTTTATATTATATTACTAATACTTGCTTTGCTATTCTGTCCAAATCTAACTGAGAAAGAGTTATAAATTGTTTCCCGAAAATAGAATATAAACATTAACTTCAAATGATTAATAAAGTATCAAACAATAAATAATATTAAAGTTTATTTTCAATGGTTAACAAAGTACCTAAATAACATACATACTAAACTATAGCCAGTGGCGGAGCCACATGTAGTTAAAGGGGTGTCGATCGACACCCCTTCATCGAAAAATTATATTGTGTAACTAGAATAATTTTTTTTTTTATGTATATATATATTACATATTGACACTCCTTAGCTTCTACACAATTTTATTTCTTTATATTTTGACACCCCTTAAACAAAATTCCAGCTCCGCCACTGACTATAGCCCAAACAAAATAATACATAATGCTAAACTTATATATATTATACCAAATGAATAATTAAAGTTCATTCCCCAACAACATATGCCATTAGCGCAAGCACAAGATGATCAATATTTATTGCGCCACACTTTTTTTTCTCAATTGATCAATTGAAAAAGACGATCTTTTCTCATTATGATTTTTAATACCTTATGGACCTAAAAAAACTATTATTCGGAGAAAATAAAAGAGAAATTGATAGTTATGTCAGGTTTTATGTTAATGAATTTTAATTTGAAGTAACTGAGCCAGTTTGTTTTATGACGTGGACTTAGCCACGTCGCATAAATAATTTTGGAAATATATTTTTTCATTAATAAAAAATTATACGAATAAACCCTTTTTATAATAATGCCAACATCAATGAGTCTATTTTTTAACGACTGACACAGATTTACCATTTTAAATACTTTCATAATATATTCAAGTCCCCCCCCCCTCCCCAATTTTTATTTTATTATACATAGAGGGGAAAAGAAAATGGAAAAGAGATGACAATTTGGGGAATCAAACTACCATAGGGCGAGAAGTTCAGAGACCTTTAACCAATCAAATTTTAAAAAATTTGGGTTATATTTATTCCCTCAATTTCTTTTTACTTGTCATTGTTTAATTTGACACATCTAATAAGAGATTAGAGATATATGTACTTTTGTCCCTACTAATTAATGTTTAATATTGGGTCTTAAGAAATGATATGGAGAATACTCTACTAGTTCATTTTTACTTGTCACTATTTGATTTTGGCTCACATATTAAGAAAACAAATTATTAATATGTGTATTTTATGACACTATTCCTACTAATTAATGTTTAGTAGTGAGTCCTCAAGATGATACGGAGAATAGTATTTAATGACAAGAGTAAAACATAGAAAAATTATTGTCTTTTCTTAATATGTCAAAAGTAACAATGTAAAAATAAAAATCTATTTTAGTAATAAGTAATATAAGTAAAAATGAATGGAGGAAATAATATTTAATACTAAGGACGTAACATGATTTTTTTTTATGTATAAAAAGTGATAAACAAAAATAAAAAATTTATTTTAAAAAATAAATGCCGAGTAAAAATGAACTATGGAATTTTTTTTTTTCTTTTCAAAAGACCGAAGTAGTCAACATAGTTATTCCATTAAACTTTTGATTCAATCAAAATTGCACCATAATTAGAAAGTTAGAGGACTATATATGCTGATTATATAATATGCAAAGGATGAAACAACATTGTCTCTTAAATTCAGGGGACCATTTGCTAGAAAAACTCACCAAAGACCATAAATCATAATGGTTGAATAAAATATGGTAAGAGAAGTCAAGAATTAGGAAGTAGTATTTCTTTGTCTTTTCTTAATTCTTCTCTCCACAAGGTAGAGAAGTTCAACCCTTTTTGGTTGATACAGCTGAAAAATTCACAAAAAAACTCTTTTTTTAGCTTGATTGAATCAAGAACTGAGTTGGGGTTTGTATAAAATTTGTATCTTTATGGAGAGGATAATTGGAGAGAAGTACAAGTTAGGTAGAAAGATTGGAAGCGGGTCTTTTGGGGTTATATATCTTGGTCTGTCTCTTCTTTTGTTGTTTATGATTTTTTTTTTCTTGTTGTATTTTCAAGAATCTGATTGTTCTTTATGGTTTTTGCTCTTTTTTTCAGCTACCCACATCGAAACTTTTGAGATTGTTGCTGTCAAAATTGTAAGCTTTCTTGCCTAGATTTAATCTCTTTCTTGAATAAGAAGTTATTGTTTGGCAGCTGTATATATATCTGGCTATGCTAATCATTTAGTATATGTTTGAACATTATGGGTGTGTTTGGTATTTGCTTGGTTGGTTGAAATGTCTGGAAACATTTTCTCTAGTAAAACAAGTTTGTTAAAAATGAGGAAAATGGCTTTAGGGATGGAAGTAGAGAAAACAAGTTGTATAAGTGACGATCCGAATCCCTCGAGCCCTTACTCTCCATCCCTTCCCAGTTCCCGTCTCCATAGTATATTGCTAGATAACATATGAATGCTATTGGAATAATGTTTTCTTGCTTACTTAGCAAACACCATGAAATAAGTAAGAAATCCACTTGTTTTCCATGATGACATTTTCTAGGAATTCATTTTCCTTCATACCAAACACACCCTATAAGTCTCCCATCATGCTTATAGATATATGTACATTAGTTTGATAAGCTTGATGTGTTGTCTTTGGGTAGATATTAGTGGCATTTAGGTTAAAAGTTCAAAATGATGAATATTTCTCCAGAACCACAAGTTTTGATGTGCGGTGTGCCAAAGGAAAAAAGAAGTGTTCTATATGTCAAGCTTCAAGTTTTAGATGTTCCGCTTCATTTGTATTGCAATCTTTTGATCAATTTAGTTTTACATTGAAAAACACCAACTTGATGTCAAAAATTTATACAAAGTGAGCATGTAGCTTAAAGAACACCAATTTTAGAAAATCTTCATGCTCTTTGTTAAGTCGTCCAATGTTGAGTATCATCCCATTACCCATAATTTCTCTCAAGAAAATGACATCCCATAATTTCTCTCAAGAAAATGACATCCGATCACACTCTGCGTTGTTATTCCCAAACTTTTCTCCTCTCCTCTCCTCTGACTCCCGTCTCGTGCCAACTCCAACCAATATGATTAAATTGTAAAAGATTTCGTCTCTGCTACTTGGATATAATCTTATCTGTTCCCTCCCCCACTACAATATTATCTCTCCTCCTTTTTAAGGTATCGACTGATTCCACTGACTTTTCTGCCAAAGAGCTTATGTTCCTGCTATTTAGGTGAATCCAACTCTATTGAACTAGCCTCTTTATCCATAATACAGGAGGAACCCTTCTATTTTGCACCACATTGGGCCAGCCGGACTAGCTTCTTTGTCCATACACATATATGATGTGGGAACCTTAGCTCATACTCCCTCACATCGATGCGGCAATGTGATGGAACCCCTGATTTATTTTTATCACATATTTGTGCTGATGAAATACGTGCCTAGGTGAACACGTCCTAATGATATATGTATTGTGAAAATTCATCATGAATTGACTAGTTTTACGCTGGCTGCTAACCTACCACAATCCTCCTTTTTTATCCGCGTTTGGCACCTGGCAGTCTGGCACCAACAATGTGAGCAAGCCCATACTGGCAGAGTTGCTGAATAATCTGGCATAAGAAATTTCTCAACCTCGTTGCATTCCCAACCTTAGATGTCCTCCTTAAACTTATAGCACATGGTCCATCGATCATCAGAATTCAAGTAATCGTTTGCTGTAACTTCTATGACTTCCACCGAACAATTGCCAAACCAATTACCTGAGAGTAGCATTCTCCTATGGTATTCTCTTGAACAACAGATCTTTTGAGATATGCACTAGTATCATTATCCTCATTATAATCAATACGTACTAGTATCATTATCCTCATTATAATCAATGCATCTGGGGAACTTATCCATTTCCTTTATAATTCGCTTCACTTCATCACTCAATAAGAAATTACCCCTCTGCCAGTCATCCATCGTCTAATAATCCATATTTGGTATTGCTATCATCCTCAATAAAGTGCTTTCCTCTTTTGGAAATATTCATAACCGTTTCTGTAGTAGGGCCATCTAGAAGGCGGACATCCTTCCGATTCACCATCCCCCACTGAAAGTCGAAATAATTAACTTCCTCCATTCCAAATAATATCTCTTACCCCCTTTTCTATGCATGAGAAATTATTCATCATATTCTTTTACTCCCTTTGTTCCTTTTTATATGTCACCTTTTTAAGTTGCACTTGCATTAAGAAACTTTACCCTTCTACCCTTATTTAATGTTTTCTTAAGTTAACTTTTCAATAAATGATGAATATGCTAGATTTCAAAAATTAAAATGCATTTGGATGACTATTTAAATTTTTGAGTTTATTTTTGGAGCCAAATTTTTTCACCAATTGATCTAAAATTTAAATTTTTTTGTTAAAGCTTCAGCTTTCAAGATTATTTTTTATTTTTTCTCCATCTTTTATTTTTAATTTGTTTGTTGAGATTTCTCAAATTAAGATTTTATAGAATAGTGAATGGAGAGAGTAATTAATCAATGTATGAAGTACTCCAAAGAATATTAATTACTTATTAGTTTTCTTAGGTTGGTCAAAGTATATATTTTCAAGGCTAATTAACTAATATAATAGAAAGGATATTGTAATTTATACATTGATTTTATGAAATGACATGTATTATGGACCAACTATTTATAGAAAGGGATGACATATAAAAAGGAACGGAGCGAGTATCTTTTTGCAACATTTGCTTTCATAAAGCATTCTCCTCTACTCCAAGTTTTGTCCCAAGTTCTGATATCTTGGGGTTTGTTTTTTTTTTGAGACGCAATTTGGTATGCTCATTTGCCTATTGCTTCTTTGAGTTGGTAGTCGAGTCACCTCGTTTGTGTGGATTTATTACATAATTAACTCCTCTTTTTGTCATCAATATGTATGCACATGAATTTATCACATTGTCTTCCTAAAGATTATTGTTGAGCTGCTGGATCCTCCATCTGAAAGTAGGGATGGCAATGGGGCGGGGCGGGTTGTGGCTTAACTTGCAAAAATTTCAACCCGCCCGCTCCGCCCCGCATAACATTATTTTCATTTTCAACCCGCCCCACTCTGCCCGCCCCACAAAGATCCGCCCCGTGCTGCTCCACAAAAAATTTAAAATTTGTTTTGTTATAAAAATAAATTTCTACACAGTATTATAACTTAGATGCATTAGAATGATCAGATCTTTAATATTTTCATTATTCTACTTTACAGAGATGGTGATCATTACTGAATATTAATGACTGTTTAAAAAATTGGCTATTGACAGTGAAGGCATGAATAAGAGTTGATGATCTCAAATTGTCCATTGATTCATGAGCTCTCAAGTAATTGTACACTGAGTCAACTCGTAATTATTCTGAAAACTAAAATCCAAAAAAAAAAGTAACTAGATTTTCATAAATTTATCTACAGTTATTTCCATGAAATTAGTTTAGAGGGAATCCACGCCCCGCCCCGCATTAGATTTTTGTCTCACACACAAAATTGAACCCGCCCCATTGCCACCCCTATCTGAAAGCACGTGATACTGATCAACCCAATGTAGTTTGTAGATTAATTTGATCCCATAATTTATCCTGCCTTTTCCATTTCTATAGCATGATGTATTTCCTGGTTTAGTCCAAACAAATAATCTTCCTTAGTTATGTATTTTTCAAACAACACTTACAGTATAACTTATAAAATGCATCGAGTTGCGTGCAAGCTGGCCTCGGCATCACAGTTATAAAAAAAATTATTGATATAATACCCAAATATTCGTGACATGGATGAAGGATGTGAGGATATCTAGTTTTAAGCAATGTATGAGTTAAAAATCTCAGTTGTGGTTGGTTATCAAAAGAAAAAATCTTAGTTGTGGTTGCTGGACAGACTGAATCAGTCATTTGACTCTGCTCTTTTTATTTACAGGAAAATAGGCAGACAAGACACCCTCAGTTGCTTTATGAGGCAAAGCTGTACACTATACTTCAGGGAGGAAGTATGTCTTCCTTGGTTACTTTATATGACAACATTTCCTTTTTAGTCCTTTCCAAAAAAATGACAACTTTCTTAAGTTGAAAATAATTTAACTTTATTTCCCATTTAACCCTTAATGTGAAGCTCTACCACACAACTGTCACGGCGTGGTCAAGACCACAAGTTTCAAAAGTCTTATAGCTACACAAATGTTATGGCATGTTTATGACCATAAGTTTCAAAAGTCTTTTCATTTTTAAATTTTGTGCCTATTTAAACATTGCCATTTAAATTGAAATGGACCGAGTATTCATTATTACTTGTTGGTTTTGATTTCAGGTGGTATTCCCAATATAAAATGGCGTGGGGTTGATGGGAATGACAGTGTCCTCATTATTGACTTGCTTGGTCCCAGTCTTGAAGACCTCGTTGTACACTGTGGGAGGAAATTCTCGCTGAAAACTGTCCTAATGTTGGCTGATCAGATGGTAATCAGCATATTACATACCTCTGTTTGTTTTGAGTAATGCATGTTTTATGTAATGCCAAAGGAGGATTGCCTTTCTTTGGCCTTTATTTTACCTTTGGCTTTATTTAGTTGTTTAAGTTTGTGTGGTGTATGCAAGTTTGACATGTACTCTGCTGTCTCTAGATAGAGTATGTTGCAGAAATTATGTTTATCAAGCATGCTTGTTATGAATGCCTTTAATATTGCTGCCTTTATCCCATGACATCTATCATGGAATTACACTCATAACTGTACTGGGTATTCTTTTCTGTGACAATTACAGATTACGAGAATAGAGTATTTGCATTCAAAAGGATTTCTACATAGAGACATAAAACCAGATAACTTTCTCATGGGTCTTGGCAGGAAGGCAAACCAGGTGATGACCTTTTCAGATAAGCTTCAGAGTCATTTTTTTATAAGCAAGAAATCCCCGAGGACCAGTGGCACATGGTTCAAAACTCAGTGGATTACAGGGCCGCCCCTCTACCCTTCTCCACTTAAATACAAGGCTTTTGTCTGAGCCGGCGGCAGGATTGAACCCGTGACCTGTACCTAAACTACACATCATACTCTGAACTCTTACCACTAGATCAAAGCCTAGTGTGGGTGGGGGGCAGAAGCCGCATAAGCTTCACGGTCTCATTTAACCAATCGTTATTTTTCCTGGATATTCTGTTTTACCTTTGCTTTTGTTTCTTGTTTTCCCTATTGACAAAACAGGTCTACGTTATTGATTTTGGACTTGCAAAAAGATATCGTGACCCCACCACAAGCCGTCATATTCCTTACAGGTGTGCCTATAATTGGTTTTATGCAACTTTCCTCTGAAGTATATGATGTTTGGTGTTCAGTTATTCCCTTTTCCTTGCTTTTTCAGTGACAAAACTTCATTTAAGTGAATTGAATCACTACTCTCAGATTTTATTTATTGTTATCATTTTTGTTTATATGATACTTGGTTCTTTGCTGTCATTAAGGAGTTAATGATTGGAAATGTGTGTATTGCTCGGAATTTGTCAAAACTGAAAAGGTGTATCCTATTAATTTGTAGAAAAATCCCACTAAGCTTCATCACCTAAATAAGAAATGCCTTTTGCTGGTTTTCTGTTTCTTTCCCAATTTAAATTTTTTATGTTCGTTCCAATTACTTGACCAGTGGTTCTTGCCACTTCTTGGTGCTGAATTTATTCTTTCTGCCTCCAACACTTTTACAGAGAGAACAAGAACTTGACAGGGACAGCAAGGTATGCCAGTTGCAATACACATTTGGGAATAGGTAAAATTCTGTTGTATGTTGGTTTCTTATCGCTGAGATTGGACATTGTACTAAAATACTCTCTTTTCAAAATCTCTAGAGCAAAGCCGGAGGGATGATCTGGAATCTCTTGGCTATGTTCTTTTATATTTCTTGAGAGGCAGGTGTGGCAACTTCTCCTCCACACAATTTCTTATTTACTACTGTTGATTTTTCTTTGGTTTGTTTTTTGTTCTTTTCTTTTATTGACATAATTAATTGGTTGACTTTCTCATGTAGCCTTCCATGGCAGGGTCTAAAAGCTGATACAAAGAAGCAAAAATATGACAAGATCCGTGAGAAAAAAGTATCAACAACAATTGAGGTCTGTTTTAGAAAATTGGATGGCTATGTTCCTTTGTTTTTTAACTTTTTTAACTTGCGTGTATATATATAATATAAAGATGGTGTCCAGGCTAACTTACGTGCACCTGGGACTGATACACCGAGTGCCTACTACATTGCTCCAGTATAGGTTAGGTACCAAGCATCTTACATGTCAAGACTTAAGTAGATGGGAAGAATTGATGTCACCTCTATTTGGATCTAAACCATAGTTGCCAAGCTTGTCACTTCAGCTCTTTTATATCTAAACGATCCCTTTGGGGGTGGATGACTAGATTCTTGTTCTTTTTGCTTTGAGTTGGCACATCTTTTATAGGTCAGACTAGAAGGGGCCTAAATAGATCGTTTTGTAACTTTTGTATAAACTCTCATCCACTATGAGAATTTGGAAATGACCAGTAACTTTTTCCAAATTCTTTTTTTTTTTTAACATTTTAAAAAAAAGAACTTGGAAATGGCCTGTATTTGGCCATTTGAAATCTAAAGCTTCTTTGAGCATCAGCTAGCCTGTTCCATGCTTGCATAACCAAAAAAATAAATGATGATGTATCTCAAACTATTTTCGTGGTAATGGGTGCTATAAAAAAACTTTATTAGGTTAGACATTCACAGTGGTTTCATTTCATTTAGTTTAATGGTAGTCAACTGACATTCAATTTCTCTCTACAGGTTTTATGCAAATCTCTTCCAGTGGAGTTTGCTTCATACTTGCATTATTGTCACTCTTTAACATTTGACCAGCGCCCTGATTACGGATTCCTGAAACGCTTGTTTCGTGACTTATTTTCACGTGAAGGTACAGATTTTTAATTCAGATTCTAGCACAAGAAAAATGAAGTTTATGTTGCCGCTGCATTTCTTACTGTACTCTTGACTCATCTTTTTGGGTCTCATATGATAACATAAAACAAAGAAGTCTGAAAAACATGTTATTGTAATCATGAAAATGTAAGATTAGGAGCATCAAAAGCTCAAGTAGTTTGTGTCCATAACTATACTACTATCGAGGGTAAACCTAAGCTCTGTAGACAAATTGGATTCTCTATCCAGAAAGATTAGTTCTTCAATTGTTTTGTTGCGTAAGTTTAGTACTATACGTTTCTTGCAAATAGGCTTGATCTTTCTTGGGCTGAGTTCCAACAGACATGTATTCTTGTAGGATTTAGCAGTTATTCATTTAAGTTTTTTTTTCTGAATCTGGTATTGTGTGACTACTGTGTTTATCTCATCAGGGTATAAAATGGATTATGTGTTTGATTGGACCATCTTGAAATATCAGCAGACGCAGAGGTCAAAGTCCCAGCTAGAACTACCTGTTAGTACTTTCATCACTTCATTTTTCGGCAGAAGTATTGTTTTCCTCGGTTTTAAATATTTTATTGTGTATGAGGACATCTGGTGTTGTATATCATATTTATAAAAAGTAAATTCAATTATTTCAATCCGTTTTGATATTATTTTCTCTGCCACTGGAAATTGCAGAGTCTGCATCCACTTTCTGTAACGACAGGTACTGGAGCATTGCCAAAAGCTTTAAATAAGCAAGGTAACTTGTCTTCCAGTTGCATATTAGCTCTTTTATCTGCTGATTCTGGTCTGCAAATATGACAGCCATTTCTGTAGAGTAGCATTGGCAATCTGTAGTATGGGGTTCTGTCAGTTTTCGGAGCTGCAGTATAGACAGAACTTGTGGGATGTGTATGTGTAAAATAATTACTGTTTTTACAATCTGCAGGGGAGTTTGACTTTTGACCTTTTCAGATGACTCCATTTCATCAGATTAAAACCTTGGGATCTAGCTCTTTGAATTAATAAAACTTTTACTTGTGAACTTCCCTCAAGTATGGCAGTTTTTCTCCATTTAGCTGACCTTAACCTTGTTATAGGCCCTTCAATATCTGCGATGTAGAAAAGGAGTAAAATCTCAAATTATATATTTTGTTTGAGAGTTTTACTGATATTTAACTGGTTTTGTATCTTCATTTAGGAGGTAATATTGCCACACACTTGGCTGAAGCTTCAAAACAGAAGGTATCAAGTAATTTTGTACGTGGTGATGTATCAGCTACCAATCTGAAATCTGATTATCGTACTGGAAAAAATGTAAGTTCAATTAGGATAGAGACTGTTGTTGATTTTGTCTATCCCATTATAGTTACATCATTGTTCAATAGTGAGTGGCATTTTAACATAAAAACATTCGTCGTGTTCCATTTAGCAGACTTGTGTGTTGTATATGCATGTTGCAAACAATTGTTCTATTTTTCTAATTTGTTGCAGGTAACATTCAATACTTCTGGTCCTTCTACGTCGTTGGCTGATGCCTTCAAGAGAAGCTTCCCGAAACAGGAAGATTCAATTGAAGTTGGAAATGTAGGTCATGCACACAGTGGAAAAACTGGTGCTTCAAGCAGCAAGCTGCATTTCTTAAGCAGGATTTCTTCCAAGTGAACTGGTAGGAGATTTTTCTCCAATAAAATTGATTTTCTTTCTTTTAAATTTTAACATAAGCTGGGGCTTGTTTCCATTTACAGGCCATGGAATTAGTAAAGCTATTCTTTCTCTTTATTCTTTTTTTTTTTTTTTTTGGAAAAAAAATAGGGATTTTATGTGGGAGAAATGCAGAAGTCAAGGTCTACTTCGTGATGTTGAATTCACTTGAACCCCGTGTGAACCAGCAATGTATCCATCTCGAGGTGACTATGAAGTATAAAGCATTGGATGTTACTAAAAGATGACCTATCAAAACTTGGTTGTCCTTTTAAGTTTTCGTCGTCTTGAATTATAGGACAGTGACTAAGCCAGCTACAGTTCACAACTATAAGCTATGTGTAAAGTGTTCTTTTCATTCCTTTTTCTAACAGAGCATAAAAGTGACATTCAAATGTTTGATTGTCTTATTCGACTCTTATCTGTATTTTATTTCTTCAATTCCTTTGCACAAAGCTTGGATGTTCACGTGCATAAGTTTTAATAGGTGCTCAAGTTCCTGAAAGCTCAAATCTGGTATAGAGCATTTCAGGTATATATTTAGTTGGTATTCAGGCTCACTCTCCTGGTCTTTAGCTGTGTATAATGTTAGCTTATTTGCAACTTTTCATGAATTTCAGACATTTAATGTCATGAACTTGATGATGAAGCCTGCCTTTGGTGTTGAAGTTCCAATGGGGCACCATCATGGCTCTTATAACTAATCAACCTTGCATTTGTTTATAATCCTATACTTGCTGCGGAGATGATGGAATTCTATAACCTGGACTCAGAGGTACTATGTGATTAGAGCCATAGCTTTTCTGCTCCTCTTTTTATTTTATCTAATCATGTCTTGAAAACAATCTTCATACTACTTCATTCTGGTCATTTTCACTTCGACGAGGCTTTTCATGTATTTAGCTCAAGAATATCTTTTCATCTCTCCTTTTCTCCTCTTTAAAATATTGTATGGGACAAATAAGTCATCATAGCTTTGGTCATGTTTTGTCAAGAGGCTAGTTTGTTGAATTTGCTTGGAAGAACTCAACTTAAATACAGCAGGAGGCTTTCCCTATGAAATAGACAATACTTTCAGCTAGTTTTGACCATTAAGTTTCGAGCTTTTCCATAGCTTCATATTATACCATGACATGTATCATACCTGAAGGTTCCTTTCTTTTGGCGATGTTGGGGTGGGGTAGGGGTGTGTCTTTATCTTCATTTCCAGTACCAGATGATATTCAGAGATGGAGTAGTTTGGGCTGCAAAGAACACAAGAGTGCTATTATTAGCGGCTGCAAGACAAGATACAATATTAGACAGGTGGTATGAATATTTTAGCGTTTTATTCTTGCATTGAAACTCACAAACACAAATCTCAGGTGCAGTGTTTTTGTGCCGAGTTGTTAAATGATGAACAAGTTTGTCCGTCTAGTTATTGATTAGAACCTCAGCTCATCGGTTTATTCAATGTTCAGCTACTCTTTTACCTGCAAATACAGTGTAGATGTTCAATACAGTGACAATGATATCACTGAACTTACCAAAACTAGTCATCACTCCACCAGTATAGGGAATTTCCCACTGTAGCTTTCGGAGATTTGGTTGTGAGCTCTTTACAAACTTGTTTTAAGTTACATGTTCTTTTTACGAGAGATCTTCATTTTTACACCCAAGTGATCATTTCCACGTAGCTTTTAGTTTGCTATCACTATAAAGGTTACAATTTCAAAATGAAATCAATTGTGAAGACATTTTTATCTTCATAGCACTCACCACTACAACGGGAAGAAATTAATTGGTTTTACATCTATTCAAATGTATTCTTTGATGCTATATACTTATTTTTTATTAGTATATACAATCGAAGACGATGAAATAAAACAATATTAGTACAACCACATATAAGGTTATCAAGGGTAAATAACCCACCAAACGCTTTTTCTTTACACACATTGCGCCTACTAAATCAACGTCTCTAATATTAGGGAATCACAAAAATTAAAGGCAAATGGCTCTTCCTAAACTTGTAATAATAAAGTGATAATTAAGGGGAAGTTGGGACCTCCAAGGACTTAGTGCTCCATTTGCTATCTCTTAAGACATGATTAGACACATAGTAATGATGAAAGTGTCAATTCAAGAGATGTGCTTTCTCTATTTTGTTGATTGCCTTGGAGTCATAAAACACCATTTTTAAGTACCATCTTTCTCTCTTGTTCAATCATTATTGCTTTTGGGTGTTTTTGTTAATGCTCACATAGCCATACGTAGTGTTATATAGCCTGAAATTTAGCAAAAGGTTACTTTACTAAGCATGATAAAAGAAAAGTATTGGTTAACCATGCCGCTTAGCGCTTGTTTTGTCTCCATAATTCCTTGAGCCAGAGGATACATTACAGTAAACTACAGTAACAATATACTTAATATAATCCCGAAGATGATGTGTACGTAGATGTTATTCTTATATTATGAAGATAGAGATGTTTCTGTAAATTCTCAGCTCAAGCAAAGCATTTCATAGTAGGCATGAAAAAGGAATACATCACTACTAAAGTAAAATCATTTTGGCTGAAGTACTATTTCGTTTTCACTACTTTTGGAAAACCAAAAGGAAAAAAAAAAAAACCACTTCGAACAAACGTCATATGAAATTCACTTTCATCTTTCACCACTTAGCTTAAAATGTATAAGAAAAAGCAGATGCCCCTTTGATCATCTAGTGCTGCACACACCATGTATTTTAAACAGTTTTTTGAACTTCAAAAATAGGATTATAACTCAAGGGTCCCTATTTGTTAGTCATGATGAAGCCCGCCGTTCAAGAACTAATCTTTTAGACCCTTTTATGTAAAAAGAAAGACAAAGGGAAGTTGGAGACAAAGTTAATATGAACTTTAAAACTGGGACCTGTCCATATCCAGTTTTAGAATATATGTATCGTAGTCTTTCACTTAACTCAGCTTCTTTTTGATTTTTTAAGATTTCAAAGGACTTTTGAACTTTACTGTGGTCGTTTGGTTGGGAACAAGTTATCTCGGGATTAATTATCCCAGACAAGTTGTCCTGGGATAAGTTATTCCATAATGTATATGGAATAACTTATCCCATCACTAAGGTATAAATGGTAGAATAAATAATCTCAAGACTGTCTAATATCTCCAACCAAACGCAGGATAAATTATTATATCTAATACCTCACTACTATTATATATATCATACTGCTTCCTACAACTTGTATACTATGTTAACTTTCTTCGGTATCAGAAGATTGATATCGGATAAAGTAAGTCCAGTTACAAGTTAAAAAACATTCACAAATTTTGTACTAGTTAATAACTCACTGATCTCCTCCTTTTGAATGATTATAATGGAGACGGTGAGCCCTTGTGGTGTTAAATGCAAATCAAATAGGTTGGAAGGGATCAATGAAGATGGTGCAGCAAATTGGCTACCAGGGGCATGCCTCCACCAGAAACTCCTACTGAGTCTATGGAGTTCCTTGCAAGATCATGGAGTCTGTCAGCTAAGGAACTCTCTAAAGCACTTTCTCACACGAAACAAACAAGTTATCTAGACAAGAAGATGTCACTCTCTTCATTACAAGTGCAACATGAAAAGACTTTGATTATAGAGGAACCTGTAAGCATCTCTTCCTTAAAGCTTGTGTTGTTGTTCGTTTATACTGTTATGGAAATGTTTACTTCATTGTTTGCTTACAAGTTTCTGCTCTTATTGTCTTTTTGTTGCAGAAAGAAGAACCACTACCTAACTCTGATAGCCCTCCAGTTTCTCCAAGGGGAAGTGATGATACAAAGGTAAAAGCAAGGGAGAACCAAGAGGGGGAAAGGGGGTTCCTATCTATTCTAGCACATGCACGAGTGCAACTAAAGATTTTGGATATTTACATCACTCTTTGAAATTATAAATAGGCTAGAGGGTAACAGTAGTGATGTGCCATTTTACTGAATTATAATAATACAGATTAGGCACTACAATAACGAAGCATGTGTTTGGCTGAAAAAGCAACCACAAACTCTTCATCATCATTTTGTGAATCCAAATAGGTGGATGAAAAACTTATATTGGAGTGGTTGATGGGAATACACTCAACTTTTTCCTCATCTCCCAAATCATTCTTTAACTCTCAGCTTTGCACTTAACTGAATAACTATACTTGTATTGATATGTGCAGGAATTGTTTTTACTACATCAGGCACTCAATTCAGATTTCCTCTCCAGTCATCATTTGCTGAAAGCTGGGGTATACAATTATTTTGACAATAACTTTACTGATTCATCTGAACAATCACGACTAAACTGGCATAATGCAGCTCTACAGGACCGTGATGCGTGGCAAGACAATGGGTAGGTGGCTGAAAGATCAAAAAGAAAAGAAAAAACAAGAGCTTAGAACTCACAGTGCCCAGGTGCACGCAGCAGTTTCAGTAGCGGGGGTTGCAGCTGCAGTGGCTGCTCTTGCAACCTTATCAGTAACTTCTCCAGAGCAGTCCATAACCAAACACAACACATCTTCAAAGATGTCAACTGCAATTGCATCTGCAGCAGCTTTAGTTGCATCCCACTGTATTGAAATTGCAGAGGATATGGGTGCTGAGCAGGATCAAATCTTATCAGTTGTAAATTCAGCTATCAATGCAAGAACTAGTGGAGACATCATGACTCTAACTGCTGGGGCTGCTACAGGTATTAATCCAACTGGTCTCGGTGGACCATCAATCTAAAAGAGACCACATCACCAATCAATTTGATAATGAAATACAGCTCTTGTATTCTTATTTACCGTGGCATACTTTGCATAATAGTCAAGCCGATCTCCTGTGGACCATGTAGACTGCTGTATGTTAGCGGAACAGAATTT
>JAJOOR010007175.1:0-31050 GCA_036250505.1 Solanum acaule | reverse complement strand
TGGAGATGATGACATGTCATGGCTTTGATAGGTTTCTAAGTGTTGAAGATGAAGACTTGGTGAGTCCTCATAGATTCGAGGACAATACCCAATATGTTCTTTTATGTCTTTTTAGTATTGTTTAAGTTGTGTACGGGATTAGTCTCAAATTTTGTACTCTAAAGTATTAGATGGTTTGAGACATCATGTATAAAGTCTTCCGCTTGCTATTATTTTTTTTATGCAATGTTTTCTTGGTAAAGAAAGTTTTAAATTCCTTATGGTTTTTGTGTCTATGCGATGAATGAATGCTAAGAGGCTTGTATTAGACCTCTTCGAGGTCGAGTACGCTGGTTGCGACTAGGGAGTGCTCCCGGGTCGTGACAAATGGATATCATATTGAGACACTAAATGAAATGAATATTGAATACCTTGGTATAACCAAGTATGTCTCAGGCCAGAAATACATTTTGGAGAAATTATCAACCCTATCTTCTGGCCTATATTATGCAAAAATGAGTACAATCGAAGCACATTCAATCGTAAATCAGAAGTTTACTGATTTAAATATGTTTATGTTATGGCATGACCGAATAGGTCATCCTGGATCAATAATGATGAGACGAATCATTAAAAATTCAAATGGACATCCATTAAAGAACCTGAAGATTCTCACGAGTGATGAGTTTTCATGTGTTGCTTGTTGTGAAGGCAAATTGATTACTACGCCATCTCTAATGAAGGTTAACATTGAATCCCCTCAATTTTTAGAACGTATACATGGGGATATCTGTGAACCTATTCACCCATCTAGTGGGTTGTTAGATATTTTATGGTCCTAATAGATGCATCTTCAAGATGGTCTCATGTGTGCCTCTTATCGTCTCGCAACCTGGCGTTTGCAAAATTATTGGCACAAATAATAAAATTAAGGGCGCAATTCCCAAATTATCCTATTAAGGCTATTCACCTTAATAATGCTGAAGAATTTACATCCCAAGCTTTTGATGATTATTGTTTATCAATTGGGATAAGAATTGAACATCTTGTTGCTCATGTTCATACTCAAAATGGCCTAGCAGAGTCATTTATTAAGCGCCTACAATTGATTGCAAGACCACTACTTATGAAAATGAAATTGTCCACTACATTATGGGGTCATGCTATCTTACATGCATCAGCACTCATTCGTCTTAGACCAACAAATTATAATAAATACTCCCCGTCACAATTGGTATTTGGTCATGAACCAAATATTACTCATCTGCAAATTTTTGGATGCGCTGTATATATGCCGGTAGCACCACCTCAGTGCACTAAGATGGGCCCCCAAAGAAGGTTAGGCATATATGTTGGGTTTGATTCACCCTCCATAATTCGCTACATTGAGCCATTAACGGGAGATTTGTTCACTGCAAGATTTGCAGATTGTCGATTTGATGAAACAATTTTCCACAATTAGGGGGAGAGAAAAAAGAACTTAAAAGTGAAATTGCATGGAAAGTTTCATCATTATCTCATTTTGATTCATGTTCCTCTATATATGAACATGAGGTCCAGAAGATCATCCATTTGCAAAACATAGCAAATCAAATGCCAGACGCATTTACTGATTTGAAAAGGATAACAAAGTCACATATTCCTGCAGTGAATGTGCCTATCTGGATTGACATCCCAAAAGGACCATCTACAAGTGTCATGACTTCTGAATCCCAAACACGCCTGAAGTGTGGGAGACTATTGGGTTCAAAAGACAAAAATCCTAGAAAAAAAAGCGCAAAAAATGATAAAAATGACACTATAAAAGAGTCTCAGGAAGAAATTCAAGGCATGATTAATCCTGATATTCCTGAAGAGATCAGTGAACCTGAGACTCAAGTGAATGAAGAACTTTCAATAAGTTCTACGGGTGATGAGATAAGTTTAGATCGATAAAAAATTATTGTGGATAATGTTTTCGCATATAATGTTGCACTTAATCTTATGCAAAACAGTGGGGACCTTGAGCCTAAATCTGTCAAAGAATGTCGACGAAGATGTGATTGGCCAAAATGGCAAGAGGCAATTCAATCAGAATTAGACTCACTTGCTAAACGTAAGGTTTTTGGACCTATAGTCCAAACCCCAAATGGTGTAAAATCGGTTGGCTATAAATGGGTTTTTGTGCGAAAAAGAAATTAGAGAAATGAAATTGTAAGATAAAAGGCACGCCTTGTTGCACAAGGATTCTCTCAAAGACCTGGTGTCGACTATGAAGAGACATATTCACCGGTTATGGATGCAATAACTTTTCGATATCTCATCAGTTTAGCTATACATGAAAATCTTGAAATACATCTAATGGATATAGTTACAACTTATCTTTACGGTTCACTTGATAATGAAATTTATATGAAAATTTCGGAAGGACTAAAAATGCCCAAAACATATAGTTCAAAATCTCGAGAAATGTGTTCAATCAGACTACAAAAGTCATTATACGGCTTAAAACAATCAGGGCGCATGTGGTATAATCGCCTCAGTGAGTACTTGATAAAAGAAGATTATATAAACGATGCAATTTGTCCTTGTATTTTTATTAAGAAAACAATATCAGGGTTTGTTATTCTTGTTGTTTATGTTGATGACATAAACCTCATTGGAACCCCAGAAGAGGTTCAAAAAGCAATCGAATATCGAAAAAAATAATTTGAGATGAAAGACCTTGGAAACAAAAAACTTTGTCTTGGTCTACAAATTGAACATTTAGTAGACGGGTCTTCATCCATCAATCTGCATATACTGAGAAAATTTTGAAGCGATTTTACATGGACAAAGCACATCCATTAAGTACTTCAATGGTTGTTCGGTCACTTGAAGTGAGTAAAGATCCGTTCCGACCTCAAGAAGAGAATGAGGAACCTCTTGGTCTTGAGGTACCTTATCTTAGTGCAATTGGTGCACTTATGTATCTTGCTAATGCTACGAGACCTGACATAGCATTTTCTGTTAATTTGTTAGCAAGATTTAGTTCTTCCCCTACACGAAGACATTGGAATGGAATTAAACATATATTGCGATATCTAAAGGAGACTAGTGATATAGGTCTATTTATACTAACAAAGATAGTGCATATATTGTTGGTCATGCAGATGCAAGTTATTTATCTGACCCGCATAAAGCTCGATCTCAAACAGACTATTTATTTACATACGGAGGTACTGTTATATCATGGCGATCTACAAAGCAGTCTATTGTCGCTACTTCTTCAAATCATGCTGAGATAATAGCTATTCACGAAGCAAGTACAGAATGTGTATGGTTGAGATCAGTGATACATTTCACCAAAGAAAGATATAGTTTGAAGTGTGATGTCAAGGTACCTACAGTGCTCTTTGAAGACAATGTTGCTTGCATAGCTCAACTAAGAGGAGGCTTCATAAAAGGAGATAGAACGAAACACATTTCACCAAAATTATTTTTCACACATGATCTACAGAAGAACGGTGATATTGATATACAACAAATTCGTTCAAGTGATAATCCAGCAGATTTATTCATCAAATCTTTACCAGCCTCAACTCTTGAGAAGATGGTACAAAAGATTGGAATGCGAAGACTTAAGCATTTGAATCGTGGTCTTTATCAGGGGAGTAAAATACGCGTTGCACTCTTTTTTCCTTAGTCTAGGTTTTGTCCCACTGAGTTTTCCTAGAAAGGTTTTTAATGAGGCAGCAAGCAATGCGTATTATGAATGTCTATATATATTTTTGTTCCTTCAACTTTTCTTTTTACATGGACATCCAAGGGGGAGTGTTGTAAAACTAAATGGATGCCATGTGGGCCACCCCTTTAATAGTCATCACTTGACATACCAAATGGATGCCATGTGGGGCACCCATTTAAGAGGTGTCATCACTTGACCAAGTGGATAACTTCTCAATGGCCAAGTGTTGGTTTGTATATTTCACATTGGCTATAAATAGCCATTACTTACTTTCACAAAGGTAGATAGAAGAAAAGTTTGGAATATATTATGCTCTCCCTTTGTTTGTTCTTCTTATTAATATTAGTTTGTTAGCTAGTTATTTTGTAACATATTGTATTTTTTTTTTATCATTATAACATTAGTGACATCGGCATCTGAAGGATCGCTGCACAAATGTTTTGCATGAATAAATAACAATTTTCTGACCTAAGCTTTCAGTAGAAACAAACACATGCGTACTGCAATGCCTAAGAGAATTACTAGGCACATTAAAAGATGGTTCAACAAGAGCTTCCATTTTCGATGCAGACTTGTTGAGGCTCACACCATCAGCTTCTATGAGCTTTTTCATCAAGTAAAACGACCTCAATTTAGATGGTACTAGATAATATTTCCAAATGTGCGATATGAATTCTTAAGAGACTCCTAAAAGAAACATCAAATATCGTTAACTTGAACCTACAACGCAGCTCATCAAGAAGCAAGATTTCCTTCGTTTACATTAACCAGCATCAAGTCACTTGATGCAGTGAATTGATCTTTAAGGAGACTGCTAATAGTAAAATTGAAGTGAATGCTCGAGATGAAAATATTCCTCAAGAAATAACACAAAACTGGAGCTGGAATCATCTACGTGCTGGATTTCCACCTTGTGCTGATGCATCATATCCAGGACCAACATGACCAGGTGAGGGAGCTGCCCCAGGAGGAGCATTTCCTATAGGTGCTACCTGTCCTTGAGTTGCAACACCACCTTTGGATGATGCGTCATAGTTAGAGGCCTTGGTAGGATCATAATTGGCTCCCCTTTGCACGTCATAACCAGATCCTCTCTGAACTTCATAAACAGGTGCCCCATATGCATCATAGCCAGGTCCTCTGTAAGCTTCATAACCCGCTGTCCTCTGAGCATCATACCCATGCCCCCTCTGAGCTTCATAAGCTGCTAAACCAGATCCTCTTTGTGCATCATAGCCAGGACCACTTGATCCCATTTGTGCTTCATAACCATGTCCAGCGGGGCCTCTAATTCCCCTTTGTGCATCATAACCAGGCATATTTGATGCATCATAAGGAGGCCTGTTTGACGGAGGCACAGACTGAGCTCCAACTTGTGGAGAGGTAACAGCAGGAACTCCTCCAACATTAGTCCCTGTTGGTACGGAGCCTCTACCCTGCCATGTAAAATGTAGAGATAAGGTCAGCTTTTGGCACTTGCCACAAATAATAACAAAGGAGAACATTCATCTTATCCAGAATTTGGACAGGAGACACAGTTCCTGTGAAAGAAGAGACTTCAATCCCTCTTTTAATATTTGACTAGTTTTTGGGTATACGCTTTGCACATTGTACCTGTTAATGAATATATAATTTAAGAAATTATATAAATATTAGTACTAAATAATGTGGTTTTGAGTTATGCAAAAAAGTAAGTCCCTGAAAATTATAAATGTTTATTCCATTCAGCTAGTAGCTCAATACAAGAATAAATCCTGCTCCACATTAGTCCACAAATGGCTTATTGTGATTTCTAAGAGACTTCTACAGAATATCTTATGAAAGTTGTTATCTCTCAATTTGACACTGAGAACAAATGAGTAACACAAAAAATCTTCAAAACTTTGTGCAATTACACAAATTGAGAATTTGAAACTTTTGGTCTTTTACGGATTTGGGAATGAAAGATTAAAACCTATAGCTTATAGAGCAAAATATAAGTGACAAATGTAAAATTTAAAATTAAATAATATTGAGTTAATATTATAGAGACCTCAACGAAGAGAAAAATATAGAGACCAGTCATTTGTTGTAATGAATCAAAAAGAAAATTAATTTAGACTACATTTTGTATCATTGTTGCTCCAAGTTTACATTTTTACAATTTGATTCTTAATACCATGCATGAACTATTTCTGATTTCTTTCACCTTTATGGAGACAAATTTACGTCCTTTAAGAGTTTCATCAACTTGAAAAATAAGTGTGAGTTTTTGGAGTTGGATGAACTTTGTTCCAAGGAATATATTTTTAGGCCTTCTTCTGTGTACAACTCGCTTAGATGTGGATTTAATCCCTTTCAAGGTAGCAATACTCATTTGCCATGATTCGTTTAGTTAACAGTAAATGTAATTCAAATGGTGAAATTTCAACTGATCTTGGAATCCTAAATATTAGGACTAAATGTGTAGTTCAAATAAGAAAAAGATTTAATAACAAAAATGTTAGTTGATTTCAAATTCCTAAACATTAGAAAATTATTAAATTACAATTCTGTCTAATAGGAAATCTAGTTGTAAAGGGTAAAAAGGGTGAACAACATTTTGCTAAGGTGTTCTGTGCTTTAATGATAATATTAAGGATAAAGCGACTTCAATTCCTCTTATGCACTTATTTTGTAGTTCATGCTATTGGACTTCAAATAACTGAACCATACATTTCTGCTCAGCCAAATGAGTTGGGCATAAGAATGAATACAATAGCACGTTTCGAGTTACAGTATTTGGTTAAGAGGTAGCTCTAGTCTTCGAGATAACAATCAAATGAGTTATTGCACAGATCTGGATTATCTTTCTAAAGGCTTAACGTGGTTTCAAGAAACGTCTGAGTGCTTTTATTGGAAAACTTCCTTTGAACTCTACATCAATCAAATTTAGATGCCTAGCCTGACAACCAAATAAACTAGTTGATTAGGAATAATAAATGTTCAAATGGAAAAGGAAATTCTAATCTAAAATATCCACGAGTGATGAATCCACAGCAATTATTTAGGCACTTATCAGAAGAGTTACCAATGTTAGAGGAAAGGTTCATCCGGGAATTAAGAGTCAAAATCCATGTAGGTAAACTAAGTATTCAAATTTCACTTCACAATTATTCCCCTTCTTTTGTTTTGTTTTTCCCCTGTTTTCCTATTCTTTGTATCTTCAAACTTATAGTTTTTCTCAAAAAGAGAACACAAAGATCACACGCATAGTACCAATATCTACCAGCTCAATTTTGACGAATATAATTTAGAGAACTTGAAGCATAAAATGGTAGCATTTAAAACCACATAAAACTTTTCAATTTCCTCAATTCAGAGGGAACCATTGTAGAACTAACGAATACATGAAGAATAACAGATTAAAACCTGATAAATTCCATAGCCATCTGCATAGATGTTTTGCCCAGTAGCATAATTATTAGTGGCATCATTCTCATTGTATCCAGTTGAACCACCATAAGGTCCACCTACATATATATTACAACAAATGTAATACTAAAATTTTCAGCAACTACTATGGCCATTACAAAAAAAGAGAAGTGATTAAACAGATGTGCTACCTGTTTGTCTGTCAGAGTTAGAAGTGTTCGTTAACTCTGCCCTAAGCTTTTCCACCTCTCTGGACATAGTCATGTAGTTCTTCTCCATCACTTGAAGAGATTCAAGATGATCACTGTATAACTTCCTCTCAAACTCATATGTAGTCCTGTCAAACGATTTACAGGAAACCAAACATCGTTAACAAGAAGTTAGCACTCATTGAAAAGCCTTACCAAACATTACTTCCTCTCTCCTCTCCAATGCTTATAAGCTATGAGTATGACATCCTTGAAGTGTTTCCTAAATGATTTAACCTCAAATACCTACTATAAATTCAAAATGAACTAGCCCACATACTGAGTAAAATCCTTTAAAATCAAATTTGTGTAGCGACCACTACAGTGAGAGATCTGCACAATTTCTCCATATATCCATTTGATTCTACAGTCTACAGATACTCGCCTCATCGTGATTTGTTTGTCACTTCTTTCAACTGGAACAATTCTATTCCAATTTAGTGGAGGGAATCTTATCCATGATTATGATGTGGGCTTGGTAAGAGGAAAAACCTATGGGTAAATCAGAACCATGATCCGTTGAGGGAAACTAGTATTAGAACCAAATTCACAGCACAAGTGGATAAAATTGCTCATATTAGCTTTGGGGCTGAAAATAGAAGGTGCAAATCTAGCAAGCAATATCACAACGGGCTGGATGGGAGGAGTGAAGCAGGTCATGGGAGAAAGAGCAATTATCCATTGTAGATAATGTTTATGTACTCCTTCCGTTCCAATTTGTTTGTCTTAGTTACTATTTCTATTTGGACAATCAAAGAATTTTTTCTTTGACCACATTTTTTTCAAATATTTTGAATTATTAGCTATTGCGACTTATAGTACATTTTATGTAGTTTCTAATATGTAAGTTTTATTTCGAAAGAATTGAAGATTCTATGTCCGAATTCACACCGAAAATTAGTTAGTTTGACCCTTGTACTCCGAATCAAGCCAAACAAATTGAAATGGAGGGAGTAATTCAGAAGCACTGTCTTCGTGCCTGGCTGTTTTTATCTATAATATCACAACTTACCAGTTTCAAGAAAATATATACAAGTTCACAACTAACAGACAGAAAATGGACAGCTTTAGATGTTTTTTTTTAAAAAAAAAATGGAAGTCCCTAAATCAACCTGCATATTAATTGGAAGTTGCTAATCTTTAAAGATATTTAGACCCAGAAGAGAGTCATAGAGCATTACTTTTGAAAAAAGACACATACTAATACAACTATATACATTGTCGAATTTTCGAAGGAAGTAACCATTGGTGTACACTAAAAGGTTTCTAAAGGAGAGCGTACTATGAATGTATCTTAGCACAAAGGGTAACTTTTCCTTTCAAGTTCTGAGCATCCATTACTCTAATTACGTCAGAAGACCCTTTCTTGTTAAGTTGCATTTCATCCCAATAAAAAAGAGAGTTACCAGAGAATTACCGGCACTGCTGATACTCCTTTTTTAGGCTCTCCAAATCAGCCAGCAAACGAGGAATATGTAGCACATCAGTGTGAGCCCTTTGAAGATCCTGAGTCAGCATTTGTATTTTAGCAACAAGTTCCTGCCTTGCTGCAAACAAAGTGCGAGCTTCCCCTTGTGCTTGCGGCAATTCTTTTTTGATAGATTCGGTAGCTTGAAGTTCAGCCTCTATCCTAGAAATTTTATCGTTAAGGCCTTTAGTCTCTTGTTCCCTGTTGGCCTTGACTGCTTCTATCTGAACATGCAACATTTGTAGCTCATGTTGTGCAGCAGCTAAATCTCGCCTCAAAGTTACATGGGTGGCAGCAAGCCTCTGATTTTCTGTAGTAAGTTTTTGCATCTCAAGATGTTGTGCGCCAATCTTATGTTCCAAAATCTCTGGAGGAGGTAGCCTGTCAAAAGGAGGGAAATCACCTGGTGGTGGGTTGTGCATAGGAGGACCAAAAGAATCAGGATACATCATGCCAGGTCCAGGAGGTGGACGCCTAATGTTGGGAGGTGGCCCTCGACCTTTGCTTCCCATTGAGAGATTGTACCAAGAACCTGTAAACAAGAAGTACAATTACTTAACATATAGAAGGCATCCAAAAGAGTACCTCAAATAAAATCAAGAAACATAAAACTTGTTTCACAGGATACGTTGGAGATGATAGAATGCAGAAAAAGAGAAGTAGCATTGCCACATGGTTTCAAAGAAAAAAAATGATGGAGCACTTGGAATCGAAAATTCCTCTAGGGATTGACATTGCATTTGTTCTTACTTTTTTCAAAATCAAGTAGCTTGCCCCCAAGGCCTAGCTCAAGTGGCAAAAGGTGGAGTTTATTTGTGGCTTAGGTCACAGGTGCAAGCCTCACACCATGCAAAGTGAAGCCCGGTATTTAAGTGGAGAAGGGTAGAGGGGAGGGCCCATTATCCACCGAGTTTAGAAGGCTGTGATTGGTCCAAAGGGCGGGTCACAGACGGATTTCTCGGTTATCAAAAAAAAAAAAAAAGTAGCTTGCCCCTCCATTTTCTGACCTATTAGCAGATCAAAAACTCAAACGCCAAAATCCCAATAGTCAAAATGCTACATCCCCTTCACTCCAAAAGGCCAAGCAGACAATTCTCCGAGTCAAATTTTTACATTCCTATGACTTTAAGAAAATTATGCCACAAAATCATATGCAACTTTGATTTCTCATAAACCTTTCCTATTTCCAGGAGAAAACCAGCTTTATACCTCCAAGTTTCATATATATAAGGCTGAGGACAATTAGTTCAATCAACCATCCAAAGATACTCCACTATTCAAAAACATTAAGGAACCTTGGATGTGAATAGCAAAACACAACATCCCAAGTTGTCAGATTGATAAGCATTGCTTTCATACAAGACAACTAACTCAACCACAGTCCTTACATTTCCTTGATAATTTGTTCAAGAAAATAACCAAAATAACCTTAATGTATGGGGAAACTTTATTTTGGTCCTTGATGTATCACCCTTAACAGATATTCTCAATAACCTGTAAAGACTATTCACTGTCAAAAACACTCATCAAAACTGAAGCTAATGAAATTAATCAAAATATCCAAACTTTTGTCAATAAACCCTATGCCCTAGTTTTATAGAGAACCTCTATCTTCTATCTTCATGTCTTTCCCTTGATTACCAAAAATACACACTTCGCAGTATCAATGAGTCCACCAGAACACACTCAAATGCACTTAAAGGCTATTGCATAGGAGCAGAGGTTTTACCCTGTGTGCACCCAAAAGGGTGGTGGCAGCGGGTTTCCCTTGTCATAAAAAAAAAAAAGAATACACTCAAATGCACCAGATTTTTCACCCAAATTTATCCCCAAATGCACCAGATTCTTTTACTTAAAAAACGGCATCAATGAGTGCAGCATAATTCACAATTCAAATGGCACCAGGCAGCTAATAATGGTAAATGATAACTACAACCAAACCTTTCAATAGCTAATCTAAACATAACTGGATAACCAAATTAACATAATACACCAACAAGTTGTACAATTACATAAAACCAAAGATTATCCAATAATAAGGGTTGAGGATCAGCATTAGATTACCTTTGAACAAATTGAACTTGCTTCAATTAGGGCTTCACCTTCCCTTTCGAATCGGAACAATCTAAATAATTGGGGCTTTTGGAGTGCTAAGAGAGAAGATAAACGAATAGGTTCGACAGAAATCTCGCAGAAACGAAGAAGATAAAGCTACACTTAGCTAAGCTCAGAGAAGAACTAGGGCTAACTGAGAATTTATTTTCATCGATTTGCCTCTGAAAGGGCGAACCAGGGACTAAACTGGAATAAGAACAACTTCAAATAATAAAGCTTATTTATATATATAAAAAATAAAATCAGCTGACTTTCTCCAATTAATTCCACAGTGCAACCCTTCAAAGACATTGTAACGCTGCTTATTGGACAGATCAGATAAATAATTATGCTCAACGGTTTGATTTGTCGGATATCAGATTTTAAATATACTAATTTGCCAGTCAACAAATAAGTTATCGGTTGGATTGACATCGGATATGCTAATTAAGAATTAACAGACAGTTATCGGATGGTGTATCGGCACTCTACCTTCCTTCTTTCATTTTCATTCACCAATATATTGATCTCCCATCACATAAAATATTTTTTTAAGCCATACTTAAGCTGGTAATTTAGTAATTGTAAATCATAGTGAGACACATGAAAATCTAAATTTTGAGGGTATGTGCACATAAATATTTACTTAACAAAAATGTTACTATGATAATTCTTAATGGGAAAAGGGTTCACCTAATAAAAAAATTTGAGTAATTCGCCCCTGCACTGATAAACAGGTAACTACAGAATTTAAATTTGTTCACCAACTGTCAATCCAATGATCCAACATCAATAAACCAATAAGTAAATTTTGCGATTGACTTATCAGTTGCGGTTCAATTTTGAACAGCCCTATGTTGTATCATTTAGTTAAATTAATTTAGATTTGTGTCGACTGGAATTCATTTAGGAGTAGTTTTTTTTATCAAAAAAATTTTCATACTCACATGTCATTAAAAAAGGAGCACATGTAAGTATTTAAAAATTCTTGAAATTATAAAATCATTGATTTTATCTTTTTCTTTTGTGCCTTAAGAAATATCCGATGAATTTTATAATTGAGTAATCTGGATAACCAAAGGAAGGTGTTCTTTTTTGGAGCTTTGGACTCTTCAACTAATTCAGAGTTGCTTGAGTTGTACGATGACATTGTTAGGTTGTATCCTGGAGGAGATAAGTCAAGAGTGATATTGCTGGATTGATGTAAATTATGTCGGAGTGAGCTTGAATCTCCTAAAAGAGAGTGAGATATCCGCGCCTCATCCTAAAGATTTGATTTATTCATTTTTGTTCATTTTATTTCAGCTGTAATTCATTGTGTCTGTGGTATATTAAACCAACACATATTATCTTAAAAATTTGAATCATAGAAACTGCGGAATAATTCTGATTTTCAATTATTATTGATTAAATTGTTCTTAGTTTAAATTAAATGAAATTAAGTTTGAGATTAATGCATTTTCTCTTCATTCGGTACTCATTATTTTTTGTATGCACAAGAAGAGAAAAAAAATTGAACTTATTGAATTGATTTATTTTAAGTGCTTTAAAGTCAAAGTAGTATTTAAGCAACAAAAAAAAACAGACGAAAAAAAGAAGAGGAGAAGCGACAGTCATTATGCTTTCTAAACTAAATTTATTTTTAGTAATAGCTAATTTGATCAACTTCTAAAATTTGCTTTCTTTGAAAAATTTATTTCTTTAGAAATATTTTTCGAAAAAAGTATTAATTTTCTTTTTGGAAATAGTTTATATTTGGCTAATTAATTATTTTTTTTAAAAAAATAAAATCAAATACTAGTACAGTAATTTATGTTTGACAAATATCCTAAAAGTATTTTTGAGGAAAAACTAATATTTATAACTCTTGAAAAATAAATTTTACTATTATTCAAAAGCACTTATTTTCTCTCTAAAAACTTAGAAGAAACACTTCAATAATAAAAAAAAATTTAACTTCTCAAAAAACTTAACTAAATAAACTATTAAATCTTATAATGATCCAAAAAGTGGATGCTACTGCACTTTTCCTGGCCTTATTAAACAAGTCAAGGCCATAAAATGGATCTCAATTATTTTTTATTTCATATATATTTGGATAGAGTTATTATCTATTATCATTTTTAGTGGTACAATTATTATGGAAATTTAAGAGACTATGATTTATCGCTTTTATTATATAAGAAAGAGTTTTAAGTTGAAGCAAACTCATATAATTTATCGATGTGTCTGCTTCAGCAAGGGTAATTTTGGGGAAAAAAAATTAAAAATTATTATAATTATTACTTTAATTTTATTAGAGTATAATTTTTTCGAAATTATGAGACCCATTTTAGCTATCTTTAGTTATATCATTATTTTAAATATCAGTAAAAGATCAATGATCGATGATGAAAAATATTTTAATTATGGCCATCTCAATGGACCTCTACGCGCAAAAAATATGAGATGATTTACTACCACACAAGTATATATTATAATTTATTTCAAAGAAAAAATTAAAAATCATTTAATCAATACCACTTAAAATTAATAAATATTAATATTTATTAGGTAATATTTTACACTTAACGATATGATTTCATATAATTTAACTAATACCTTTAAAAAATAAATTTGTGAATAAATATTAGGCTCGTGCATAGCACGGAATTTTCGTAACTAGTAATAGTTAAAAATTATGTTTAGATGGAGTTATTATCTATTATCGGCTTCAATGATATAATCATTTAGAAAATCTAAAAGGTGATGATTTATCGTGAGGCGGATACTTCTAATTGAAATAAAGTCAACTTTTGCAAAAGTAATCTTATGATAGACAACATAAAAATTAAATGCAACAAATTAGCTTATATATATATATATATATATATATTTTAAAACACAAAACAAATTGGGGATAGGAAAATTAAAATGAAAGGAAATTATAAGATGAGTAATCAAATCCATCCTAACAAAATAAAAATCCGATAACAATCAATTGAACTACTAAAAGTTCTCTAGTCCTAAAATAGTCACATTAACTTCAACATTTTTTATGAAATTTGGATTGGTGGAAGGAAACCCTAGCATAATGTACTGAGGTTTGAAACGATACAAGTAAATTTTCAGATAATATCCTAAAAACTCAATTTATCCCCTTCAATTTATTATTAAAAAAGGTGTCTAAATAATCATAGATAAAAAGAAAACCGCATCAACGATCCCCTGCACTAATTAGCTAAGCACGAATATGCCTATCTTTATTCAGAAATCAATGCTCTAAAACTTACGTTTAAGAACACCCTATATCCAATCATACCCTTTTCAAGCTCAAATGCTCAACTCAAAATTCATATATAGTATCTAATATGATCGAACAATCAAATATTAAACATAATTAAGATGAATAAGTAACCACATTGATAAATCTATCTCTTGAAATAATATTTAAAATCAACATTCATGTTGGCCACTCCATAAAATTATAAACAAAGATATACATCGTCACGATAGAAATCAAGACTCATAAAAATTTCAGCTAGAAAGAATTCAATACTTCAATTATGTAAATGAACACCAAATCACAAGTATTCACAAAGTCAGCAAGACAATCAAGTCGTAATTTTTAATCCCCACAAATTAATTCATTTATCATAAATTTACCTTAAATTTGTTGTAAGTTAAAAGACTTAATCACTTCACATATCCTTCATAACTACGTGTCCTCACCAATATATGAAAGTAGCATGGCAAAATAATTTTGGTGTTGAATATTCAGAATAGTACTTAAGTCGCGATAATGCCTAACCCTCAATCCGTTATGTGACCTTACAAGACGTATAAGTACCTAATTCACTATTCAAAAGACATAAACAAGCCAGAATAAGAAAATAGACAATAAAATAATATAAATTTGAAACCCCCAATAGTATAGTTTTTTTTTTACTAAACCAAACTAAATTCAAACAATTATCAATTTGTTTAGTTGATTTATTTCAAAAAAATTATTTGAATCGATCTTTTACCAAATTATGCACACCCTTACCCAAAAGAATGAGAAGCCATTTAAAACATTTCTTATAAGTCAGGTATTGGAAATTTTCATACAATATTAATTTAGCCACACAAGGAATTACTAGCAAGATGCAACTTCCTCCTGGTCTTGAGGGACGTTGAGTCATATTTTAATGTGACCAAGCATTTTCAACCTATAAATTTACAGGTGTCAAACACTAAATGAGTTTCGCCAGCTATAATTACAACATCTTAAACAAAAACATATCAAACCAAATCAAATATTATCATTTTCAAAAGTAAATTAAACTAACTATGGATAATTCTCAGAACATTAGTTACCAAGCTGGCCAGGCCAAGGGCCAAGCTCAGGTCAGCATTATCACTCTTCCTGCATCTCCTCCCCTTATACCATAACTCCATTGTAATGAATTTTTTTCCCAGACAGTATATTTTATCTGTTATAATATGTTACTTATCATTTATCGTAGGATGTACACTATTCTTTATTACTAGAGAGATTGAGTTACATGTATTTATCATTTTATGTGAATTGATTATATGTAAATATTTGTTACATATAATTTTTAGTGCATAAAATTTAAATCATATAGATTTAAGATAAACACTCAAAATGTAGTGAATTTTTAAATCATTAATCTAATTTAACATGTTATGACATGTTACTTTATCATTTATTTTAGAATACCACTTTGTGCTAGTATTAAATTGAGTTAGCATTTGATTGATCTATTTATGTATAAATTTAAACTATTAGTTATATACATATCTATCAGGAAAAGGGTAATCAGATGATGGAGCAGGCTAGCAATGCTGCACAGTCTGCCAAAGAAACAATGCAACAGGTTTTTGCCATTTTTCATTAATATCTTTTTTTTTTACACATTAATCAAATATAATTGAACTCTTACATCTCTCTGTTTTATTGATTAACTCATTTGAATTGAGTTTAACTTATATACATCAACATCATGTAATTTGTGTATTATTTGTACAGGCGGGACAACAAATAAAGGCAACGGCACAAGGGGCAGCCGATGCAGTTAAAAATGCTACTGACATGAACAAATAAAAATTTCAATCTAATCACATCTTTGTTCAACATTTAGGCTACCAATTCTACCCCTTTTAAAATTTTCAAATTTGAACCTTTTTATTCTGAATTAGGGGATCAATCAATTAGTAATTAGGTTTAAGTATTATTAAGAAGTTTTATGCTTTTTGATTTCTGTTTGTTTGCTAATAATAATGCTTGATTCTCTTTAATCTCCCAACTTAATTTATCACAATTGCATTATAATTTGTGTCATATATTCTCTTATTTTAGAAGCCATAGTTAGGAGTTTTACCTGCTTGTGTCATCGTCATTTCTGCTTGAGCATGAAAGCATGTAGCTCCTTTGATGCTTTTCTATGTGATTGACACGTGTGACTTGTAAAGAAAAAAACGTCAGCTTATTGAATCGACTTATTTTAAATATTTTTAAATCAAAATAACATTTAAGCAGAAAAACCCTAAAGAGGAATAAGAAGAGGAGAAGCGACAATTCTTTTTATTTCTTAAAACTTGATATAATAGCTAAAAGTTGTGTTTGAACGAGTTATTATCTATTATTGCGCTTCAATGGTATAATCATTAGGAAAATTTAAGAGGTGGTGATTTATTGTGAGACGAATACTTCAGTGAAAATTTATGTATCAATCAATTTAACTACTAAGATTTCCTTCTAAAATAATCACATTTACTTTAGCAAATTTTCTGAAACTTGAATTGGCGCAAAGGAAACTCTAGCATAATGTCTAGAAGTTTGAAGTACGGAACAAGAAAAATTCAAAAAATGTCCTATAAGTCTGATTTCTCCCTTTCAATTTGTTATTAAAAAATAAGGTATCTATATCATCATATATGTATTAAAAAGAAAACCACATTAACGATTCCTTGCACTATTTAGCTAAGCACGATTATGTCTATCTTTATTCACAAATCAATTTTCCTAATGCTTAGGTTCAAGAACACCCTATATCAAATCATATTGCAATTAAGAATTAATGACCCTTTTCAAGCTGAACTCAAAGTTCATATACAATATCTGTGAAGCTTATGGAATCTGGGAAGAATCCATAGCCAAAACTCAACTTGAGCTAAGAACACACGAAGCAATACAGATTAAGCAAGAAGAAAATTGAGCTTCATTAATAATTTCTCAATCTGAGATGTACATTATATACAACACGCTTTTAATGCTGTGATCTAATCTAACAGACTCAAATGCTAACCGTTTTGAACTAACTGTAACAACTTATTGTAACTAACTTTGCCTAGCTATACAATCAAGTGTGTGATCCACACCATAATGTATGATGCACACTAATATATCTTCAGTGCACATCAATGCATTTGTTCAACTCTTTTACATAATCATTAATCGAACAATCAAATAATTAAATACAAGATGTGAATAATACCCGCATCGAGAAATTTATCTCTCAAAATAATATTAAAAATCAACATTTATGTTAGCATTTCATAACTCCATAAAATAATGAGCTTAAGATACACATCGATCTCTATTAAATTCTTAATGTTTGTGCATATACCATAATTACAATAAAATTAGTTGAAAATAAAATGAATAAGGAAAATATTCAAGTAGAGGCCGTTTAAGGAAATTCAAGCCCACAATGGCGTAATTTATACTAATTCAGAAATATGACTTGTCCCCTCCATGATACAACAGTCCAACAATATTGTAAAACTCAAGCAACTCTTAATTAGTTGAAGAGTTCAAAGTTCCACCAAAAGGACACTTTCCTTCAATATAAAATTATTCTCTTTTGTATAGTAAATTAGTTGAAAACCTAGAAAAACAAATAATGGCAACTCTCTTTCATGCCCCTAACCTCAAAATCTATATATATATAAAGCTGAATTAAATCACACTGATATGACATGCTTCATTGATCAGTATACTATTTATTTTTATTTTTTAAATTTTGAATTTTTTTCCTCTCATTTTCTGTTAATAACCTTTTAAAACAATTATCCACCTTCCTTATTATTAGCCTTTACTACATTTAACTCTTCCTTCAAAAAGGAAATATGTAACAACTAAATACATAATGGTGCAATTAATGTGCATTATCACGCATTTTTCCTATTAAATCATTGCTTCAACCCACGTATTATCAGTTTTTTTGTAATGCTTAATCACCTATAATTAATTAGACAATTCATTCCCCTATTTATTCATACCTTCTTAGACATTTTCCCGGGTTTCATGTAAGTATTTATTTTTTTCATATCTTCTTATACCTTTTTGGGGGGTTTCACGTAGTTTTTTTTCTTCTCTTTCATCTTCTTCCTTTTATTTTATCCATCCTTGATTTTTATTTTTAATGTATATATGTTAGCATCATTTTAAACAGGATAACTACGATGAAGCTTTTTTATATGAAGAGCAGAAGAGGTAAGCCAATAGTTGATTTTATCAATTCTTGATTTTATTTTTAACGTATGCATATATGCTACCATCCTTTGAAAATGATATAACTATGAAGCTTTTTTATATAAGCCAAAAGTTTTTTCTTATTATTATTTTATCAATATCAATGTTATTTAATTTATAAAAAGATTTTATTTTAGTTTTAGTAAGCTAAGTTCTAATTCTATTCAATATGTCTCTCTCCCTAAATCTAAATCTGTATAGTGCAATATTAAAGTTAAGCATACACAAGATAATATTAAAGTGATGTTATATCTCTTTATGTTCATCAAATTTAGTTATGTTTTTTTATTTGAATCTATCTATATATAATATAAAGGAGGATCTTCATCCTGATGTGACATGCCTCAATGATCAGAAAAGATATTTATCTATTTTCTTAAGATTTAGTCATTTTTCTCTATTTTTTACACAATTGTATTATTAATAATTATTAATTAATGATCACTTATACCTTTCTATAGATAAAGAATTCCAAAGGCTATCGATTTGGCGTTTAAACTATACTCATTTCATTTCCTATAATCAATATTTACTTCCCCATAATTAGTGTGCTTAATTATGGAAAAAATGGTTACAGAATTTCATTAAAAGCTGAATATAGCCCAAGCTGATGTGGCACCTCCCAAAGGCCGCCATTTCTATTTAGCTTTTTTTAAAACATTTTTAATTCATTTTTATACCTAATCTACTAATTAAATATATTAAATGATTTATGACCTCTTAATTCATGATTAAAGAGTCAATAATGAAAGAATATTATTATGAACAAAATTTCAAAACGTTTGTTTAAACCTTCACAAATTAAACACATATCAATGTTAAAATTAAGGAAATCCTTACCATTAATAATATAAAAAAAACCTCTTCATTTTTATTTTTCAATAAGTTTTTTCAGTTACAACATAATTTTGCATTATTTAATTATAGAAGTTGAAAGGTTTCTGCACCATTAAAATGAGAAGACAACTATATAAACAAAATATATTGACCATCTCAAATTTTTCATGAATCAATATGAACTTTATGCAGTATAAATCTACAAAAGTAGGTAGAATAGAAAGAATGAGTCCAAGAAAAAAGACCATAGAGATTCAAATTTATTTTGTAATCTCAATGCATGAACATTACTACTACCTTTGCGTTCTTGTAGTAATGTTGGATCATCATAACTCTTCCTTGATCACCTTTCAAGATACAAAACATCATTCACGTGATATAAGAAAAGAAAGGCTACTGCTAAGCATTTGAAATTTGACTGACATCCGAGAGTAAAACAAGAAGCAGGAATTGAAATTTTTGTAGAAGTTTTAATCTAAATCTACAATTAGTTTGATAGGTATATTTTTCAACCCAAACTCTTATATGAATATTGTTGTTTTTCTTTTTTTGTCATCTTTTTTTTTTTTTCATTGAAACACTTTGAATTTGTATGACAAAAAAAGTAACAATATTTCAAGAAAGAATTGACATTGAGGGATTTTGCTTTAACATTAGGAAGAGACAAAGAAGAAAATATATAAAGTATTCCAGGAGAGAAAGAAAAATGAAAACAAATAAAGAGGGCTAAGAAAAATAAAGATGTCAAGAAAAAGAAGAAAAAGAAAAGGTTCTATATATATATATAATATTGTCAAATTAAATTTTAATATACATAGAATGATTTATTTATTTTGTTTCCATATATAATTCTTAGTATGTTTCATATATATAATATTACCAAATTAAAATTTAAATACAAAGAATGATTCATTTATTTTGTTCCATAGTTAAGTCTTAATATGTTCCATATATATAATATTGTCAAATTAAAATTTAATATACAAAAAATGATTCATTTATTTTGTTCCATATATAAGTTTTAGTATATTCCATATATAGTCTCCTTAATTTATAGAGAATAATAATAAATTATTTAAATGACAGGAGATATTATTGAAAACAAAAAAAAAGAAAAGAGAGAGGGTCTTTTAATTTTAATTTATTATGAGTAGAATAAGATAGGAAATGACTTCAAATTTGAGAGAAAAATTTAAATATAAAGGTTATAATTAAGAAAGGATCATAATTAACGTTAGGAAAAAAAGAAAAAGAAACCTAAAATAAAAAGAAAAGATTGCCGAAACTATGAATTAGATTGTATCATTTCCTATGTATTCTATTTTATTTATTTTTAGTTTATTTAATGTTTTTGAATAAAATTCATCAATAAGAAACTATGATTAAATGCATACAAATATATTAATAACGACTAAACTTTCAGAAAGTGTACTTCACAAACTTGTACTTTGTATATAGTATTACATAACAAAGTAAACAAAAGATCTGATTAAAATTTATAGACATTATATTTCATAAATTTATCAATATTATGTGTTAGTATATCATATAACAAAGAAATTATAAATAAAAATATTTTTATTTATTATTCTCACATAATTTTATGAATGAATTTATTTTTAACATTGTATAAATTTTATTTGGTAAATTCATTGATGTTTGTAATTTGCATAAAATTGCAAGGAATGATGTAGTAGTACCTTTTATAGGTAAAAGAAAAAAGGTTATTCTATTTTGTTTTATTGGTAATTTTATCTTCGTTCTTTTTATTTTTGTAACTTATGTTTTTCTTATTCAACATCTATATTAAAGTTTGTAATATATCTTTTAAATAATTCATATTTATCGATTAACTCAAATATATACTGTCTAAAGGTTATTTTATTTTCATAAAAAAATGATATAATAAATTTAAATATTTTTTACGACCGCGCGAAGCGCGGCCAAATTTACTAGTATAAACCTAATACTAAACATCCACTTTTTCTTTCTATCCAACACAAGGAAGAAAACACTTTTTATATAAGTGTAGGATTTTTATCAGAAATAAATGTCAAGAATGTAGTTAGTCATTTAAGAATAAATGGGACATTAATAGGAAATAATGAGAAGAACATGACTTAGTAGATATATAAGTTACATCAAGAATAATTGACCATTTTCTTGTCAATTTATATACATTAAAATAATGTAGTTTAAAATTATAACTTACTGTTTTTTTTTTTTTGTCAACTTGGATAATGGTCTGAAAAATACTCCAACTTTGGTTGAATTTGCTGTTGCGATACTAAACTTTCATGAGGACCTATTACCTCCCTAGACAATTAGTGTATTTTTTACCCCTTGAACTATTTAATAGTGTATTTTAAAGATATATATGTGCCCACATGGACACATTACTATTTATAATTTTGCATTATGTTTTATGTCCATGTGGGCAAATATATATGTTTAAAATACTGTATTAAATAGTCTAGGGAGGTAATAGGTCCTTATGAAAGTTTAGTATCGCAACAGCAAATTCAACCAAAGTTGGGGTATTTTTTAGACCCTTATCCCATTTATATACATTAAAATAAGTTAACGAGTGCACCTGCACCCAATTATAGGAGTGGATCCACCTCTGATTCAAAAGACATAAACAAGTCGAAATATTAAAATAGACGATAAAATAATATAAGTTTGAACCCCAAACAACGTAGTTCTTTTGAAAAAAAAAAAAAAAAAACTAAACCAAAACTAAATCAAACAATTATCAATTTTTTTACCAAATTATGCATACCCTTAACGAAAAGAATGAGAAGCCAAATAAAACAACATTGCGAGGCAAAACATTTTTCTTATAAGTCACGTATTGAAAATTTTCATACGACATTAATTAGCAACGCAACAAATTATTAACAAGATGCAACTTCCTCCTAGTCTTGAGGGACGGTGGATCATACTTTAATGTGACCCAAACATTTTCGACCTATAAATTTACATGTGTCAAGCACTAAATGAATTTTGTCTACTATATATAATTACAACATCTTAAATAAAGACGTATCAAATCAAATCAAATACTATCATTTTCAAAAGCAAATTAAACTAAATATGAATAATTCTCAGAACATTAGTTACCAAGCTGGCCAGGCCAAGGGCCAAGCTCAGGTCAGCATTATTGCTCTTGTCATTTATTTTAGAAAAAATAGCACTTAGTGTTAATTAGTATTAAATTGAATTATCATTTGATTGATCTACAAGTAAATAAATAAAATTAAACTCATGTTAGATACATTTATCAGGAAAAGGGTAATCAAATAATGGAACAGGCTAGCAATGCTGCACAGTCTGCTAAGGAAACAACGCAAGAGGTTTTTGTCATTTTTCATTAATATCTTTTTTTTTCCACACGTCAATCAAATAATTGAACTCTCATGTCTCACTATTTTACTGATTAACTCATTTAAATCGAATATAACTTAACTTATATACATCAACATCAGATAGTTTATGTGTTACTTCTATAGGCGGGGCAACAAATGAAGGCTAAGGCACAAGGAGCAGCAGATGCAGTTAAAAATGCTACTGGCATGAACAAATGAAAAATATCCATCTGATCACATCATGAACATCTTCGTTCAACATTTAGGCTATGAGTTCAACCTTCTTTTTTTGAACTCTTTTATTGCGAATTAGGGGTAAATCAATTAGTAATTTACTTTGAGTATTATTAAGAAGTTTTACTTATGTTTCTTAATCCTTTTTGGTTTCTAATAATAATGCTTTATTTTCTTTAATCTTCCAGCTTAATTTATCGTAGTTGCATTATAATTTGTGTCCAATTGTTTGTTCATAGATTTCTTAGTTTTAAATCTAGATATTAAAAAAGACTTGTAAAATTTTAGATTAATAATCATTCAATGGCAACTTCTTTCATCTTCTTCATGTTCATCGACATCAACAAGCTCTAAAACCAAAAATTCAAAAGGAATATTTTGTGTTTTTAATTAGCCATAAATTTAACTATGAATAAAATCCTACTTGAACAATTGACTCTTGTTTCGTGTACACTAAAATCGAACTTATGCTTTGATCATCCATATCTGCAATTGAAGCATCTCAAGGTGCTTCGTTGTTTTCCTGACCCAATTATTACTCTAACTTGGTAATTTCCTTAAGATTGTTATCTAATATGTACTAACAAATACTAATGACAATAATAAATTGGTAATTTCCTTAAGATTGTTAGCTAATATGTACTAACAAATACTAATGACATTAATAACTTTGCAGAAACATAAATAATAAAATTTAAAGCATGTACTCAACAACAGAAATTAATAACATAAGCATAAATTAATGACGGTAAAAACATATCAAGATTTGTAACAATAGTATGAAACATAAAGGAAAGAAAATTGAGCCACTGAATGCACAGTGTCTCCACAAGGACATTATTTCCCTCTAGTACATGAGGTTTAAACGAATAGATCCTCCCAGGATAAAACGATTCTATTCACCAGTGTATTGATACAAAAACAATGGTGTCAGCGAGCCACTCAACGGGAGCAAAGTACACGAATATTTAATTGTGCAGAAGTAGAAGAAGAAGATCAGCATTTTCGTTAAAAAATTTTGTGGAATCACATGTATTTATAGCGAAGAAGCATTGTTTCTGAAAGTTTGCAACCTTTCAGAAAAGTCACTTATACACGACCGTTCATGAAAGTTTGCAACCTTTCAGAACAGTCATGGTTGTTCCTGAAAGGTTACAACCTTTTAGAACAGTTATTTGAAAATAATGGGAAATTTAAATAAAACGGGAAAGACATTTTAACTAAGAGTCGTGAAGATCCGATTTGATTGGGTCGTTTCGAGTTGACCATTAATTAATTAAATAATTAAAGAAAACTTTGTTCAAAAAATAATCCAAAGCCGAGCGACGATATGAGGGGGTCCCTATTTCCAAACTTTTTAACAACTAGTAGAAGTGTTTCCTTATTTAAACACTTAAACTTTTCTTTCCATCACCAATGAGGGAGAATTGCTATTTACTAAAACATAAGATACACACTAGATACACGTATTTGTATGTATCTAGTGTGATTCACATATATCTGAGATACTAGATACATGGGAGAGTGACGAGCGAGATTTGTCTGTGTATCTCAGATTAATGTGAATCCACTTGGATACAATGTATCTAGAGTAAATTACATCTTATTTTGATCTCATGTATCACAAGATATATGTATATGGACATATATGAAGACATCAAAATCTGGTAAGATATACAATATTGTAAATTAGAGTGTATCTAAGTAAAGCTCCTAAACCAGTGAAGTGAGATTTATGTAACCTTCCCTGCAAGATGAATGAAGCTCGTGCCAGACATGGGCCCAACAATTGCTGTTTAAAGGTTATGTTGTGCATATGCACTAATTACCATATTTGTTTTTAGGTTTTCTTCTTCACTAACTAATAGCAAAAAAAGTCCCATCAAAAGGAGAATATTTTTTATTACAAGAAAGCACTAAGAAGTGTTGCACCTGAACACAAAACAGTCGGTATCTAGTGTGATTCACACATATCTAAGATATCAGATTTATTGGAGAGTGATGAGCGAGATGTGAGGGATGCGAGCGACATTTGTCTATATTTCTATCTCAGATACATGTGAATATACTTGGATACATTGTATCTTAGAGCACATTATACCTATTTTTGATCCATATATCCCAAGATATATGTATCTGGACATATATGGACACACCAAAATCTAGTGAAATTCATAATATTTTAAAAACTAGCATTTATCTTAGTAATTAGCTCCTAAACTAGTGGGATTTCTATAAGTTACTTTTTTTTATAAAGCAAACCATTAGATTCTAGCCCCAAAATATAGTAGTACGTATAAGCAAGAAGATCATCTTACATTTTAATTAACGTGGTAATGATAAGATAACTAATTCACACTTTTGTGTGCTACAAAAGGGTCTTGTTGCGTTTATAATCTTAGGGGTCGTTTGGTGTGAGGGTAAGAAGAAACAGTCATGGAATAAAAAAAGTCTTGGGATTAACTTTTGGTGTCTTGTTTGGTTACCATGTTTGGGATATCCCACCATTTATACCATAGTGATGGGATAAATTATTTCATATACATGGTGAGATAAGTTATCCCATGATAACTAATTCAAAAATAATAATCCTGAGATAACTTGTTCCCAACCAAACAACCCCTTAGGTTATAGCATAACGCGTGTGTTTGATCTATGATATATGCAAGCTAACTTGGAGAAACTTATCTATTAAGATAATAATTGAGATGTTTAACCGCCTATATGGAATATAAAATGGTTACAAACTAATATTAAACAAACTAATAACCGTTCTTCTTTATATACAGCAAAGATTGATACTCAAATTAGCCATTAATTAAGTCTATTCCATCTTTCTTCTCCTTCTTCTCACAAATCCTATAGTGCTGGTTTCTACTATAGCTTGGAGGAATTGCAAGGGGTATAATGTTTTGTTACAGTTTGATTTGTTGTTCAATCTAGATAGTGAAGTTTGCCAAGAAAGTTGTATGTTAAAAGAAGATTTGAATAGAAGTAATAATACTGCAAAATAGAGTTGATAGTATTTATTTTTAGGAAAAATGGTATGAAATATAAAATTATTAATTTAAATTAAATGCTATAGCCATAGTTTATTTTAATTGTAATTCGCAGCAAACATCCCTTTTTTTTGCCATCTGATTCGATATACAATTAGCCATTTTCGGTATACAATTAGCCATTTTATACATATCGGTATAAAATGTATAAAATGCGTTTGTGTTTGTATAAAGCGAGAGAAAAGTATATATACAAATACAAATACATATATTTACACTTATAATCATACAAATATAGTACAAATTACAATGTATAAATGAATTTATACAAAACTAAACAATTTATATAAAATTGGATGTTTGTAGCGAATTATACAAATCAAAAGCTCCATAGCAAACAAAAAATTTGCCATGGAGCGCAATTATGCAAACTATAGCTATAACATACAAATATGATTTTTATGTTTGTTATATGTGAAAGTTGCTCTTTTTTTAATATTAATTCTGGGGCATCTCGGGTTGATCATTAATTAATTAATAATTAAATAATTAAAGAAAATTTTGTCCAAAAAATAATATCATTTTCCAAAGTCGAAGCCGAGCCAAGCGAACCCTTTTTAATAACTATATTAGAAGTGTTTCCTTATTTAAACACTTGAACTTTTCTTTTCCCCATCAATGAGTGAGAATTGTTTTTTGCTAAAGCATAAGAGAACACTAGATACACTTATCTGTATGTATCTGGTGTGATTCACATGTATCTGAGATTCTAGATACATGAGAGAGTGGCGAACAAGATTTGTCTATGTATCCAAAATACATGTGAATCCACTTGGATACAGTGTATCTACAACAAATTACATCTAACTTTGACCTCATGTATCACAAGATACATGTATCTAGACATATCTGAAGGCACTAAAATCTAGTAAAATACACAATATTGTAAATCAAAGTATGTCTAAATAATTAGAGTATATCTAAGATACACAATATTGCAAATTAAAATCTGGTGCATGGCCTTTTGTTACAGTTTGATTTGTTGTTCAATCTTGATAGTGAAGTCTTGGCCAAAAAAACGTATCTTGAGGAAGATTTGAATAAAAGAAATAATACCGCAAAGTAGAGTTGATAGTAATTATTTTTGTTGTTGCACACTCAATGTATTTTATGTAATCTTGATGTTTTTCAGTTTCATTTGCTGGTGGTAGTTACTGTGCACATCATGTAAGTTAAGAAAATCTTTTCTGATTGATGATGGTTGTTTCATCAGTTACTTTGCAAACTCTTCGGTCTTAGGTTATTAAATTATGATGAAATATTGTTTCAATATTTCGTTGCTTACCCTGATAATAGTATATAGCTAATCTTGATAACAACAATGTAAGATTCATCAGTCATTTAAAAAAGTACGATTTTTTAAACTTATTTCAATGAGTTATTTTTAACATATAGTAACTCCACTTGTGACATATAAATTTGAAACATATTTTTTCTAAAACTGTCAATATGTAGAAAACAATTAAAGGTATAAAAGATAGCAATCTAGCATCAACGAATTATAACTTTGCCTTTTCATTTTGTCTTTTCGGAAATACCTACTTTATTGTTTTGGTTTTCAACCAAAAAATACACACATAGCAACTCATATTGTCTTTAAAATAACATTTAGGTTATTTTCAAAGAAATGTTTACCTAGAACATTCACACTTAAAATTTACACTTATCATGTTGCTTTTCGAATCATTAGCAAATACACTTTGAAAAAATTATATATTTTATTCTCATAAATGTTACAATAACTATTGCAATTGATTAAAATTTAATAATTATTTTTTCCTTGATATTTTATAAGAAAAGAATAAACATATATAAAGTATTATATATTACATAATAACACAAATGTTTAAATCTGTTTTATTGATTATAGTTTTGGAAACTTTTCAACAGAATCAATTGTTGCATAAACTATAAAAATTGTTCTAAAAGAGTTTTAAAAATAAAATTTAAGATTTCACCGTTGAATATGTCAAATAGAGTATTATTTTTTCTTTATTTATATAATATCTCGTAATATTTTTTATTACAAAAATCAATATTATAGTGATGGTTACCTTTAGAAGACCTTCAAAGTTAAAGACAATAATTTTTAAGATTTAATTATTTATTACTCTCATTAGTTTGAGTTTGAAATATTTAATAAAATATCTCAAAGAATTGAAGACAATTTTACAAAAGTCAATATTAAAACATGACTGATTCAAATTGAAGTGAATTAGATCAATTAAGAAGTAAAAAGTATCTGTAAATTTAATTGTCTATGATTTTTAATTATAATTACATCAATAATAAAATTTCAAAAATATGTGCGTAATAATTAGTATTAGCAACAAAATATTAAATTTTTTAATTATTAGTAACAAAAAATACACACTTTTTTTTTAATATTCTATTTGAGGGTATTTTGTTTCTCCTTCTATCTTTTTTTTGTGCGTATGTTTTCGTAACTGAACCATTTTCAACCTATCACAAGACTATCAATAGAAGAAAGTTTCAACTGGCCAACAGATGTTATATATGTGTCTTGAATCTAACAGAACCATTTTCTTAAATGCCCCATTGCATCAGATTTTTTGCGATCTTTTGGATTTTATCAGCTCTTTAGTCTTGCCCTAGCTTTTTTGTTTAGTGCTCACTCTTTTGTACAATCTCCATCTTTGTGATGTTTTTAGTAGGCGTTTGGCCACACGATATGGTATCGTGAGATAGAATCAACGTTTGGACATGCGATTTTACGCTGATTCCATCTCACGATTTCATATCATGAGACGTGATTCCATATTCTCCAAAACCATGATATGGAATTATATGGGAATTCCATATCATGATTTGAGATATTTTAATTCAAAAATTGATTCACGAGTTTATATTTTGTTAAAACAACCCCACATTTATATCTACTAACCATTTATTTCATATGTAAATAAAATTCAAAATCATATCATTACTTTTTAAAATTTATTATTCTCTCCGATATAAAATTTATTATTCTCACCGACATAAAATTTATTATTGACCAACGAATGGCTCAAAGTAACAATGTTGGTTCGTCTTCTCAGTCACATGATCGAGAAATGCAAGTTCAACGTGAGAAAATTGTCCGTACTATGTGGGAGGATTATATTAAAGACTAGTACACTACAATTTATGTTCAATTTTTTTTTATTAAATTAAAGTTAGATGAAACAATTACTTAAGTGGAGAACAAATAGTAATAATTTATTATGTGATTTATAAATTTTTGTTTATTTGATAAGATTGAATAAACAATTGAGGCTATTTTAATAGTTTTACAACTTATTGGATTTTTATGTTTATGAGAAAATATACAACACCAAAATTCCATATCGCATGTCCAAACAAAACTTCAATTTCATTTCATTATTCCATATTATGATACCATATCATAATTCCATATTGCATGGCCAAACGGGCCCTTAATGAGATCATCCTACTTCATCCAAAAAAAAAAATCATTAGTAGTTTGGAGGTCGCAGCTCTGAATAAAGTGGCACGCACAATGTTCAATATTCCCCACAGTAGGTTTCTTCCTACAGGCTTCTCACATCTTCTTTGTGTGCAGTGATTTTTGTGGGATGTTTGGATTAGCATTATCTTTGTAAGTGAGATGCTGTTAACAAGATAATAAGCTCCATTCCCTCAATCAACATGGGAAAATCTAACACCCTCACATGCTCAAGGATGAACATATAAAGTGTGGACAACATAATATAAGACCCCAATATTGACTAACGTACTATGCTCTCAGGATCTGGATCTGTTGCATCCATCAATTAGGGATTATTCAACAAACCACATACTAAAACGAATCCAGATATTCCAACTCATTATTTGGCCATCTTTAATACCTTAAAGGCCAGGATGGATCAGACTAAAAGCAAAGACTAAAACATCATCCTTCAGCACGATTATTTTATCCTAGTAGAAACAAATAAGGACTAGTGTTTCTCTAAATTTTGTCATATCCTGCACCGCTTCAATATTATCCTCTGTTATCCTTTTTTGTGTTGTATAGCATGGTTTTATTCACAGAACTATAAGCAATTCACAGGCTGCTACTGTCAGTGGCTTTATATAAGGGAATTCAAAAAATACTGGAGTGTCACAACTCACGCCTAGGATTTGAATGTACGACCTAAAGCAATTCTCGAACCCCCTTTTACCACTTCACTATGTAACATAAGGGGTTCAACGATTCATATATAGCCCAAAAAATCTTTTTTTGCCTTATTTGTACAGAAATGTTTTTCAGAGCTCAATTGAACCCCCTTGTCACAACTCAATTTGTACAGCAACTTTTGGCTGCCGTTCATCTTAGCAAATTGCATCATAAGCACCACACAAGTTGAGTTGAGGCTAGAACAGGGCCACGTAATAATGCACAAACTGAAGCCAGAGGTTATAACAGATAAACCACCAGTTCACTAGACAGGGTGATGATTGATGATTCCTTGCTAAGGAACACGGAGAACCCATTCAGCCATTTGTTTCTTTCCTTTTTTTCAAGAGTATTGACTCAAATATCTCAAAGAGAACTGAGAAAGATTAAATCTTCCTTCCAATTCAGTATGAACAAGTTATTGGTAACATAAAATCAAAAGTCAAAATGCACCCAAATTGTTTCAAACATTCATCAATCTCTATAGTCTATAGTAGTATTAATGACTCAATAATCCTTTTACATTGTCTCACTGTCTAATGGTACAATTACAACAAGTATAAATTTCATACTGTCATACAAACTGGAACTCTTACAAACATACATTGTACCCAAAAAATTAAAGAAAGCAACAGTCTATAAAAAGAATCAACATACTCACCACTAAGGGAATATGCACATCCTATGATATCTGTGTATGAACAAGAAAAAGTCTCAAGGGACAATTTCAAAATTGTATCTAACCTGAAAGTCACTAATGAGTTGAGCTCCAGCACCGGTACGCCTTCCAATTTTTCTCCTCTCATAATCAGTATCATCCGTGGGTAACTCATGACGACAAACAGGGCATGTATTACGTATGTTTAACCATGGTATAATACATTCCCAATGGTAATAATGGGAACAAGGAAGCTCAGTCACCTTCTCCACAACCAAAATCTCATCTTTACAAACAGCACAGG